>JACYXH010000677.1:0-60000 GCA_026745465.1 Lota lota | reverse complement strand
TGTTGTGTCTTTGCTCATCGCTGGACAAGGTGGCTCATCCAAATTACATAATAACCTAAAGCCCAGGTGGGATATTGCTCATAAATGAATAATAAGGAAGTGGAAAAAAGCACAAATTGTATTGTCATCATATTCCGGTTTTATTGTAAATATTCAGCAAGAAAGTGTAATCTACATTTAGCATGTAATCGATGTAATCTACACTATATAGTGTATGAAGTCAAATGTACACAGAATGCTGGAACGTGGCCTTTATAAACCAAATGTACTTTGGTTTATACCACTGTGTGGTGAAGTGTGTTTAATGTCACCTCTGTAATTATTTAAATGAAGTCGACCCTGATCCTCTCTTGTGTAAAAACATTGTAACATGCTTGCAGGGCAGCATCATATCCCTTCTGTAATTAGCTCCAGTCGTCTTGCAGCGATACTATGAAACATGAAGCAAAACAGCATGAACATGCACGCACATATCTGCATGGGCAGTTGGCCACACACACACACACACACACACACACACACACACTCCCTACCAAAGTACACACACAATGATATATTTTTGTATTTTGACCTAAAGCTTAGACACACACACACACACACACACACACACACACACACACACACACACACACACACACACACACACACACACAAACACACACACACTACCAAAGTACACACACAATGATATATTTTTGTATTTTGACCTAAAGCTTAGACACACATACACACACACACAGACACAACTATACTTTTTTAAATCTTTACCTAAAGCCCTCTCTCACACTCACACATGCACATGTTTGAGACCATTACCAGTATTCCAGCCAAAAAACCCTGACGTTAAGTCAATCCACTCCCCTCCCACCCCATCCCTGTTCAAATCACGTTAAACGTGAATGTAAAATGCCAACAATGTACAGCCTGTAGGGCGCAGTGTTTCTCTGTGAGGCGGGAGGGGGCCCCAGTTCCCCTGGTCAGGGGGAAATAAAGTAATAAAATACTATTTATCGGGTTACATCACCTCTCTCCCTCCCCTCATGACAAAGTGTTAGCGTGTGCTTCGGGGAGCATACTAATCCGACAGATGTGTATTAGAGCTCCCGATCTGCCATTCAACATGTTGGCATTCCTTTGGCAGGAGGGCCAATTTTGTATTTATTTTTTGGAAGTCAACAAGATGGCCAACTGTAATGGGGTGACACATCCCACTTTCCGTAATATTCTCTAAAGGTCTAAAACCTGCCTCTTCAGAAGTAGTCTTGAGCTAAATACTTTGAGCCCTACCATGACAGACGTTTGACGTCTATAAAACAACAAAAACATGTATTCATAGACTTTATTTAAAAACAAAAAGATGCTTAAAGTGAGTAGTTAAAGTAATGCTTGATGTTTAAACACTTAATGAGGATGTTAAAGAAGTCTCGCCTGTTCCAAATACAGCACAAAAATAGCAATAGTGAAAGGATCATAAACACATACATCACTACTGATCACTGAGGAGCCAGTCCCAGCGATGAAGCTATTCAGCCATTCTCCTGCATCTCTGCTGGAATGTGAGATGCAGTTAAATGTTATCATTTGAATTTTTCATGAGCAGCACGATATTACCAAGTCTGACAAATCTGTGGCAAATCGATTGATGTTTGCCTTTTTATGTGCACAATCCTATAACCTCATCATGTATCGCTGTATTGACATACTATGTCGTAACCTGCAGTGACGTGTTTTTTTTCTCTCTCTTCTCTGTTGAATATTGAAGTAGTTGCCACATGACTTCTGACTTCTGAAAACTTCTGCGATCGTTAAATGTATAGAAAGCAGATGATTTGCAATATTTATTCACAGCTATTGCTCCTGGGGACTGAGAAATCTGCTGCTGCTCATGTTTGCAAATCTTTTTTTATTTTTAGCAAAATTGTCGGCACTGCTGACTGAAAAGGCTTCTCTTTTCTTCTCTTTTCATATGTTGTTGTTTTGTGTGTGAACCAGCGTTTGAATTTCAAACAGGATGTTCACTTCTCTCTTTCTTTCTTCTTTCTCCTTTTTTTTCTAGGGGTCTAATTCCCAGGCGTCATTGATATTCACTCTTGAAAGCAAAATAGTTTAAGTTTGGTGTCCGTAGAGAAACATCTTTACTTCATTCACCCCCTTTTTTTCAAGAGGCGCCATCTCAGACAACGGTTAAAAATAAATAAAATAAACAACAACAAAAACAACAAACAAATGCCCTGCCGTTGGTCGGCGCCATAAGTCCATATGGGACCACCCAGATTGTCTGTCGCACACGTATTGTCATGTTTGCTGGGGGAAGCCATTACAAACCTGATTTATTCGGCACGCTACTGTGATCACACACACACACACACACACACACACACACACACACACACACACACACACACACACACACACAAACGTCTGCGCGTGTGTCGCTGAGCGGATTCTTCCTACAAAGTGTTATTTTCCATCTGATGGTTCTATTTGTCTGTATTCCGCCACATTAAGAGTAAGTGTGGCAAGAAATGTGAAATGAGATCTCATTTTACGCATGGATGTCCCCCCATGCTGTGGCGGCTGCTGCTGCTGGGGTGCAGTATCGTTGTTCTGTTTTCAGCCCTCTCCTCCTCCTCTTCCACTTCTAATTTTAGACACATCCCACTGCTGAAATATCAATCATGCCTAACATAAAAAAAAAATCAAAAATTATGCATTCTTTTGTTTTGGTTCTACACCACCGGATACATGTTTCAGCCGATTCCAGGTTTCTTTGATTCAGAACATTTGCCCTAATAGAAAAAAATATTAGTTTTGAAAACGTATTCATGAGCAGCGCTGTGATGCCGTGTTGTATTATTGAAAATGTCATTAGATCCTGTTCACTCACGCATCCATTTCCCGCCTACTTGCATTTGTGTTTTAAAAGGACAGATTCAACCAGGGCCAGTTTTATTTTCTTTCTTTCTTTCTTTCTTTCTTTCTTTCTTTCTTTCTTTCTTTCTTTCTTTCTTTCTTTCTTTCTTTCTTTCTTTCTTTCTTTCTTTCTTTCTTTCTTTCTTTCTTTCTTTCTTTCTTTCTTTCTTTCTTTCTTTCTTTCTTTCTTTCTTTCTTTCTTTCTTTCTTTCTTTCTTTCTTTCTTTCTTTCTTTCTTTCTTCCTTCCAAACCTTAGGACTGGAGTCTCTCTCGGACCACATGCTAGGCACTGGAGCGCGACTAAAACCGAGACGGCTGGCGTATTTTCACTCCCTGTGACATGACAGATGATAAAAAAGAGGGAGAGGGAGAAAAAGCGAGGGAAGGGAAAACAGAGGGAGAGAAAACTTTTCAGGCTGCGACGGCGACTGCTTTGAGTAGCTCGCCGAGCTCAACCGCCACCGCTGTCGCCAATCTCTTCCTCCCCACGTGTGTGTATGTGTGGCTCAGCACAGCGGGGAGTCATGTGTGACTCACCACTGTGTTTCTGTGTGTGTGTGTGTGTGTGTGTGTGTGTGTTGAGTGGGTGAAAGAGAGAGAGAGAGTGGGAGAACGAGGGGAAAATGGCAGGAAATGAAGTTGGCGAGCCGTGAGGTATTGTTGCCTCCTGCCCGAGATAACGAACAGGCCTTTCCAACAGGCAGGGAAAATTGGTCTCCAGTGAGCACCCTCCCTCACTTCATCGTTCAGGTGTGTGCGCGCCATAGAAACACCACACACACGTGTGTGTATGTGTGTGTATATATATATACAAACAAACAAACATACAAAAGCTATACACAAGCAGAACCGCAGGACCTGTCAACCGACCGAACCGATAGATTAGTTAACCTTTAAAAAGGAAACGTAACAACTAGCAAACCATCAAAAAGAAACACAACCATTTGTATGCTATACATACAAATATATACACCATGTCCACACCACACATTACATCGTTCTGTAGTGCCATTCCACACACGCCTACCGCATGGACACATATGGGCACACAGTGGGCGAAATATTTCAGTTTATTCTTTTTTACCTTTCTGTACCCCCCCCCCCCCCCCCCCCCCCCCCTTGTGTAGGAGTAAGCGGGGTGGGGGTGGGGGATTCCATTGCCCTCTTTATTTCCACGTTCTAATTGCACTTCTTCATCCCCTTCTACCAATCACGCGTCTCCTTTGCAGCCGATGATGATGGATGACGCAAAGCGGGAGTTTTCTATTAGTGGGGGAGTCCTTCCATGATATGATAGAGCAGCCGCTTGGCTCATTCGTTTGGGTGGTGTGGGCTGGTGGGGCTCGGTGGGAGCTACGTAGCTCCTGGTAGTACTAGGCTCACATGTGGTACAGTGGTGTTCCGCTAACGACGGGGCCCCTCTAATGGGACCCGCGCCAAGTTTATCCACGTCCCCCGCGTTATTATTCATCAGGAAATCTTAAGGACACATCATGCGACTCGCGGACCTAATCAAAAAATAAATAAATTAAAGAAATGTGGCTGTTCGAGGGGTAATTCGGGAGAGATTTATTATTGGAGCGAACCAAATGAGTTGATGAATAAGTAATATTCTGTTAAGTCTCCCTTTTCATTTTCCCGACTTATTTGCGCCATATCTAGGGGAAATTAAATATGAATGGGGAAAGGGGGGGGGGGGGGTGTATTAAAACAAGTACACCATTCTGGGAATGGATATGAACACGGCTGCTACATACAACTCCACACATCGTACATCCTCATAGTCATTCCTTCGTAAACATTTTCTCCCCGGTAATCAGGTCCAGCTGAATATGTTGGGCTCCATAATATGCATTTTAAACCGTTGGCATAGCCATACGCTTTGCAGAACATTTGACAGAGTGCACGTTACACTCAATGGAGCCATATTGTTTGCTCAAAGTCTGACTCCAAGCTGTGCAATCTACAGAGAACCATGGTCATATGTTTTCTTACATTTTCTGTCTCTCTCAGCTCTGTGGAACTTTGTTTTACATCTTGTTTTATTTAATTGGTCACATTATCATCTTTCTTTATGTATTTCCTTGTTTCTTCCTTGACTTTTTTCCCTTCCAACCTTCCTTCCAACCTCCTTCCCTTTCACTCCCTCGGTTTCTCTCTCAATTCAATTCTGTCTCTCAATTCATTCCCCTCTCTCTCTCCTTCTCCCTCCTCCCCGCAGTCTTTATATTAAAATGCTGCACCCTGCATGTTCCTTTTTTAAAACATATTCATTTTAGGTTTAATTGCAGTCTGTCTCGGGGGGGGGGGGGGGGGGGGGGGGGGGGAGGACGACTCAAAGATGAATAATATAAAAGCTCTATTAATATGGGGCTGACATGCTGTTGTTTCCTTCTGTCACCTGTAATATTTTATTCATGGCTTCAAGACTTAGGTACTGATGAGCCGGGGGCCCGGGGGGGAGAGTTTGGCCCCTCGGCTTTGAAAGTGGACCACAGCCCCTGGATCACTGTGCCGTCATGTCCCTGGGGCCCACCTCTTTACAGTGGATGAGAGAGAGAGAGATGGGGCTGGAGATAGATTGTGGCTACAGAGAGAGATATTCATTCTTGGATGAATCACTCTATCACTTTGTTGTACCATTTTATAGTATTGTATATCTTATTTTTGAGGATTTTATATTTCACATTTTATATTTGACCATGCTTGCATAATATTTTTTTTCGTTATCAATTGAGTCATTTTCCAACAGCTTTGGCAACGTAAATGTGTATTTTCCATGCTTGTTCACACAGTGCCAGTGAGAGCAAAGAGGGCTGGATAGAGATTGGAAAAGAGACACGGGGGGGAGTCTGTTTACAGTGCATGAAAATGCGAGATGGGGCCACACAGAGAGAGAGAGAGAGCAAAATATTTAATAAGATGATCATTAAGAACTAGGGCCCTTCAGATCTTGCCAGGCCATGTGTTTCTTAAGTCACAGAGCGTGTGGTTGTTGTGTGTGTGTGTGTATGTGTGTGGCTCTCCAAAGTAATTTTCAGTCAATTCTCCAGTCTTCTGATTGTACTAATTAAATTGCCCCCTGCCACATCATTGAAATAGCTTTGCCCCTCGGTTCAACCATTGTCCGATCTGACCCCCAGTATCTCCTGCACTACCCCCACCCACCACCCCCCCCCCCCTGTCCCCCCCGTTCGTAACATGGGTGTCGTGAGTGTTACGAGTCAACAGGGTCTCCTAATAAAACAAGGACATAGAAGAGGGGTAATGTGTGGAATTAAAGGAGAAGTGTCCGGAGTTCACCTCCCCCACCTCTATTACTCCAGTCTGGCGGAAGTAAATAAAGAGAGCACAATCCCAATATCATCTCCTGTCATTCCTCTATATGGGCCTCTTCGTCTCTCGCTCCATCTACAGCCATGCTCTCTCGCCCCATTTGCCTCTCTCTCTTTGTCCTCATAGATCCCCACTTTCGAAGGTGCGTGTTCTCCCACACTCTGAACGACCGGGCCGGGCAGGCATCAATCAGGGGCTAGTGTTTATTGTCTATGAAATATTTAATACTGGAGGCCATGCAGAGGCCGGAGCTGAGAGCTCAACACCACAACCTCAAACAATAGGTGAAGTCCATGCTTAAGTTAGACGTGTGTGTGTGTGTGTTTATTATCTATGTGAATTAGTGTGTGTGTGTATTGTGCGTGGGTGCATGTTTGTAAGCTGTGTGTGTCTTATCTGTGTGAGTAAGCATGTATGTCTTGAGTGCATGTGCATTAACTTTGTGTGTAGCTGTGTATGTATGTATATATATATATATATAATCTATGTGCGTGTGCGCAAGCTTGCATGTATGTTTGTGTATGTCCTTGTTGGCTTTTGTGTGTCAGGGTGTGCTGTCCTTTGTATGTGACTGAGTGTGTACGCATTATGTGTGTGTGTGTATGTGTGTGTGTGACTGGGATGATGCAGGAAGCTGGGCAGATTGTGTCTGGATTCTTCTTTGCTTATGTTTCTGTAAATATTGGTTAAGTGACTGTAAATGAAAGACTATCTATTTATGTTTAGTTATGTTTTGAGTAAGAGGCAGGCAAATTAAGATTATTCTTCTCCCTTCTCCCTTTTGATCATGGAATGTGTAAATAGAGTTGTGTTTTGAATAGCAATCGCTTTACAAGAACATTAACACGGGTCTTTGTAGATATTTGATTATTAGCTATTAGCGTCATTAACTAATACACAGATAAACCAGTAAAATAAGTATATATATTTATATATATTGTATATAAATATATATATACTGTATATATGTATATATATATATATATATATATATATACATATATATATTATAATACTACTTAGAATGGCGATCATTAAACTCTTAACCCCTGGTTGCTTAAAAGGTGCTTATGGTCACGTCTATGCATACATAACATTTATCATGTACCAATCATGAAATATTACACACGTCGTCGTGATGGGAAAGGATATAAAATATGTTTCACTTAAAATGTCTGTGGATGATGTGAGGAAAGGTGAGAGATAATATGTGATAAATAATAAATGAATATATTACCATAGCATTGACACAGAATGCTTGATTATTAAATATTCACGTATGTATTAATCAGTGAGGGAAAATAAGTGCATATATTTCATGGCGGTGGCTAGACGATGAGGTGAAGGATTTACACAATCATCGACCCTCCGTTAAACACAAAAATATGTTGTATACTTTCTGTTAAAAAATTCACCATCTTTCTCAGTTTGGCATTTTTCAATTGTTAGTGTTGTTTATTGAATATGAAAACATGTTATCCCCTTTCGGAAAAGATAGTGCCAACATATTAACTGCTAAATATTCCGACCTGAAGTTCAACAGAGAATAATTTGTTTATTCTCTGTCATCATCCAAAACTAGAAGCAGGCATCTTTAAATTTCAGTTAGCTCCAATGGAGAAGAGGAAAACACAAGTGTTTTTTGTTTGAAGGACATAATATGAAGATTGATCAGTCAATTTGCAATGACTGAAGCCTATATCCTTTGAAGAATTATCTTGGAGCGTACACCCGCAAATTGAAAACCACCAGCAAATTCAGTGTGTGTGTTCATGTGTGTTCATGTGTGTAATGTGTGTGCGTGTACGCACAGGAGTGTCCAGGTGTGCTTCATCTTGCACAAAAAGGTGTGTGTGTGTTGATACATTGTTCTGCATGCACTCGACATGTGTGTGCACGCGTGTATGTTTTCATGCGTGTGTGGGTCTCTTATTACTTTTTTTGTGGCCTGTGTTTCGGTGTATCTTTAGTATATACTCCAGCTTTCGACACACACACCCACACTCACACTCACACACACACAGTTTTGGTCTGAAGCGGAGAGTTTTGTCCTAGTCTTAGGTATTTACAAATGGCGACAGCAGAAGACAGATCACTGGCCCATCATGCTGTCACACGGCCATCCTCCCCAGAAGCTTCTGAGAGGCAGGCTTCATGGAGCATTACCCGCTTACACTGGCCATCCCCTCGGTTTACTGTGTGTGTGTGTGTGTGTGCCTGGATGTGTGTGTGTGTGTGTGTGTGTGTGTGTGCCTACCCGCATGTATTTGTGTTTACGTATCAGCTAGTTCCTGCTGATTTCAAACAAACAATTGTTTGCCAATTATATTCGCCTATTTAGATACAGAAATAAATCAACACATATTTGGCATTTTTACCCAACCAGACTGAACCACAAACAGTAGAGTCAAGTGTTGAAAATGCTGTTGCAATTGTAAATTCCAACTTGACCACAATGCACCAAATTATCTGACGACTTTAATGCTAGGCAATTCTTTAGGACTTTTTTCATTATATATATATAAAAAAGGCGATTTCCTTTGATACAACATGATGTCAAAGGAGCATGAATGGTTTCAAATTGAATCGTCAAGTTAGCGGTACACTGAAAACACGCTGATACACTTCGTGGCTGAATCAACCCGCCACTGAGTTGTGGTAGGTGATAACTGAAAGGTTTCCCAAATTTGCGTCGGCAGACGGGGCTGGAACGGCGAGCGACCCTGCGCGCGCTACGCTGCTCCGAACCGTTATTGCCAAGGTGGCCTTTACCGAAGCGCTTAATGGCTAAATGCTACAGTGAAATTGCTCGATGGCTAATGTGGCGTAACTTGGTCTGCTGCTTCCAGGCCTCACTGTGTATAGTGATAAAATAAATGTTAAGCAGAGTGTCGGATGAAAACAAGCCAGTGTGCTCCGGGAAAATAAAAATAAAGTAATTCGGATCGATAAAGGTTCAAAGAGAAATTTTCCCTTGCGAGATCATTATCCATTGATATACGTTTTATGCGGACATTATGCTGTTCTATGATAGAAAGGTCTGATTTACTAATGAAACTACTTAGTGAAAGAAACTACTTGGTATGGAAATGTGCATGCGTAGGGTATGTGTGGGTGTCCCTTTCATTGTTTTGAATCAGGTCAAAAGCATCTTTTGATAAGCTCACAAAATGGCGATTCAAACTAGCGGCCAAATGCATGGCAAATAATTTATAAACCCCATCGAAATAATCATAATAAACCATTTTTTGTTTTATATCTATATATCTATCTATCTATATAGATAGATAGATAGATATAGAACATAGAGTCACTCGAGGCTAGGGAAATGGGCTAAACAGTTGGAGTATGTTACCAATTTATATTGGGTGAGTCCTTAAACATATTCAGAAGGTGCAGCAAGTCACTGTCGATGTAAGGAAACGAAGCTTTACACACTGACGTTGTCACTGGACCTCATGGAATCATTTTACCTGCAACTATGAGGGAATGCATTTAGAGAACAGAAAGGTATATATACTGTAGGTAGAATGTAACAGTGGAATGCTAAAGGATAGATCCAGGCTTATGTGAAGAACATTCCTCTGTCATGGCTATAGGACAATAAAAAAAGACAGTTTAGATAAGGATGATTGGTTCAAGTGACCCGGCAAGTTACTATTTGAGAGGCAAATCAGTGAAGGCAATAATAGAACCTAGTGAGTAAAGTTTGTGAGCAATGTAACTTTATGACACCCATGCAATACCAAATGAAGCCCTGAGAATTGGGATGTTTCAAGGTCAAAGTGGGCTTGATAAACTCCCATTGTATTTATTTATGTACCTATTTATTATTGAATTAAACTTTGTTCAGGCACAGTGCACTAGTATCCTTATAGCTACTTGGCACATACGACATTACGACATACATCTTACGTTGCGGATAGACATCAATATGTTGAGTAGGTGGCATGGTCATCCTGCCATGTTTGTGTTGTGATTCTGCTGGCCACCGCTGTCTCATACCACCCACTCCCAATAAGTGTGTACCCTGTTACCTGTGCAAACCCAACAACTGGATTGGTATTACATTACATGAACTAACATTATAATTATAAGTGATAAGCCTCAGGCCCCAAAAAACTGACTAGCTATGATCAGGTACAGAAGATGAATGGATGGATAGCTGAATGGGGCCATGGGTGAATAGAGGGATGGAGGGAGGGATGGAGGGAGGGACGGATAGATCAATATGTTGATCCATGGATGTGTCAAGCTGAAGGAAAGGAAAAAAACTAGTCTGAAAAAGGACCATTTTAATCCTAGGAAAGATAGTCACTTTACAATTGGAATCTGCACTCGGTTTTCTGTCGAAAAGATTATAGATAAGATAAGAGAATATAACTATTTACAAGACAACAGCCTCCCTATTCACATTGCACATTTTCTACTTCCCAAGAGTTGTTTCACAACGATCTTCAGATGTAACAGTACGTCCATACTTCCACCCTTTCTCAGGCCGAGGTGAAGAGAGGGACCGCCCCCTGGGAATATCCCCCTCCCCCAGGGTCAGTAGCATGCAGTTCTCATTGATCCATACGATGGAATTTCAATTTCCCTTCACACAAAGGGGCGTAGGCGGCCGGGCCCCACAAGGCTGTGTTCCAAATCCCCTGAGAAGTACATACGGTGCCGGTGTGAAATGCCAAAGGTTTCCCTTTGTTTCAGAACATCATTGGGCACAGGCACACATCCACCACCACCTACTCGGCCCACCAATAAAAGGGATTGTCCGATATCACTCAAAGTGACCGCCGCAGTAGTTTCTCCAAAACCTCTGCATGATGGATGGTCTCCTATATGTTGGGAGCTGCCTTTAGGACCCTTATTTCGGGGGCCTATCTTTACAAAATGCGAATGGCCACCGGGGACTGTCGGTGGTGCCTGTTCCAATCCATCGCGTTCTAAATCTCCACTATGATTCTCGCGTCCAAGAACAATACAGGCCCCAGAGCTCGGGGGAGGAACAAGCACCGATGTGGGGGAATATGGAAATGCTGAGGGAGGTAGGAATGAGAAAATGAGGGAATCCAATCCTTTGTGGCTAAAAGAATACAGAGTGGGATACCGTTGGCATATTGGGGTTTTAGTGTACAGACGTTTCTTTTTTTTTTCAGCACATATTGAGTGAGAGTGTATATTTCACTGCAGTGTTGCGATGGCTTTTAATCCCGTGGAGGACTGTTGGCTTTGGGTTGCATCACTTAGACGCTTGGACCTTCCTCGCGTGACAGAGATACCATGAGCAGGAGAAGCAAAGTTTGTCCATGTCTGCTTTCTGTAGCTCACCATTTGTGTGGAGAAAGCCGAGAGGGAAAGATGAGTACAGGCAGTATCTAATTAAAGAAAGCCTGCCGCCTTGTTGAGGCCCCGCTACCTGGGGCCCGACACAGGACTCCTATGGAATAGCACAGAGTTCCCTTTAAGCTCTCTGTTGCGCCTAGATCAAGGGAGAGGAGCTGAAACCCTCTATGGGCTCCTGAAACAAAAGGAATAGAATGGGGGGTGGGGGGAAGGTGGAATAAAAATAGTTTTTTATTCTTTCTTTCTTCTGACATGGAAAAATGTCCTGGGTTTGGATGAACCCTGAGTGGAAAGTGCTCCCTTCAGGCCCGGTTGCTTTGAGATAGTGGTGGGAAAATCTTGAACGTGAGAAGACATGTGCTTTGAATCTCTGAATTGCCCTCCTCCAACTTCATCTTCATCATTGTCTGTTGCTGGTCTCTCTCTCTCTCTCTCTCTCTCTCTCTCTCTCTCTCTCTCTCTCTCTCTCTCTCTCTCTTTACCCCACTCCCTTTACCCCTCTCTCGCTGTGTTTATCTCTCTCTGAAACACACATGCAGAATAAAACCACACAAGTTTTTCATTAAACAAAACAAACACACTCTCACAACAAAAACATACACTCCCGATTAATTAAACACACACACAACACACTGATTATTTCTCTCGCACAAACATGCAACAGCTCAAACACACACAGGCATTTAATTAAACAAACACACTCAAACAAAACCACAATCACACACAAAAGCTCCACATGAACACACACACATACACAAACTCAGGTGTTTAATTAAATAAGCACAAATACATGCACACACACAAACTTCAACAGAGTGTTTAATTAAACATGAATCACAGGTTAAGGAAGCGGCAGCAGAACATACGAGACCACATCAAACACCTGTATAGTCTCTCTCTCTCCCTGTACAGTATCTCTCCCTGTACAGTCCCTCTATCTCCCTCCCTGTCTCTCTCTCTCCCTCTCTCTGTACAGTCCCTCTCCATCTCTCTCTCCCTGTCTCGCTTTTTCTTGCTCTCTCCCTTTCCCTTTCCCTTTCTCTCTGTCTCTGTCCATCCCTCCTCTCTCTCTCCCTTGATAGATGGATAGATAGATAGATAGATAGATAGATAAAAAGATAGAAAGATATGGTCCTCAGTTGGCAGTTTTCTCTCAGAATGTGGCCACCACACCTCCCTGGCTTGTCGTTTAGTAATGAATCTCTACACACACTGCAGCCAGCTCAGAGACTCATAGGGCTCACCTCATTACTCCTGATATAGTGTTACTTTGTTATGACTTATTATGTCATATTAAGCGCATGATGTATGCAGCACTCATGTACCACACCATGAGCTTAAAGCCTTGGAGAAGGGAGAGAGAGAAGCAAGAGGAGATAGAATGTAGGGGAGATGAGACACAGTGAAGGGACAGAAGAGAGAGAGAAGAGACAGCAGAGAGGGAGAGTGGGAGGGAGAGAGAGAAGGAAGAAGGACAGTGGGGAGAGAATAGAGGGGAGATACAGAGAAGGGAGAGGAGAGAGAATGAAGGGAGATGGAAGAAAGAGAGAGAAAGAAGGGATAAGGGAGGCAAGATAGAAGGGAGAGGAGAGGCGAGAGAGTGAAAGGAGAGAGGGGAGATGAGCGATGGAGAAGGGAGAAAGAGGTGAGCGAAGAGAGAATGACGGGAGATGAGAGACAGAATCGAGAGGGGAGACAAGATAGCAAGATAAGAAGGAGAGGGGAGAGAGATAGAAGGGAGAGGAAGAGCAAGAGTAGAGAGAAGACAAACAGAGGAAAACTAAGCAGGGAAGAACTGGGAGAAGGGAGGCGGTTTACATTAAGTGGTGGGAAAGTTTGCTACGGTGGTAATGAGATGTGGAGCCGTTCTCATACATTATTTAACATGGCCGTTCATTTTGAAATACAACAAACACGCTGTGTTGGCGATCGATCCTACTGGTGAATGGATTTAGAAGGGGTGGGGGGGGGGGGGGAGAAGTGGGGGGTGGGGGGAACCACGGTTTCATCCTCCCGGGACTTCTTTTCTGATTCTTTAAATCGAGGCGTATAATGTAAACGCATTCAGCCGGTTCTCTTGTTATGAGGGGTGTGTGTGTGCAGGAGATAAAGCATCTGATGGTCATTTAAATGTGCCATTGAATGAGGGTAGAACACCTGGGCTGCTGGGCCGGGTCCCCTATGTCCTGGGAACAGCAGATGGTGTGTGTGTGTGTGTTTGTGTATTTGTGTGCATGCATGTGTGCCCGTTTCGAAGTCTGTGTTTGCATTTTTCTATGAGTGTGTATACGCATGCATGTGTGTGTGTGCATACATACGTGTCCAATAATGTGTGTGTGTCATCAAGAGAGGGGGGGAGGGGGGGGTAGTGCTTGCCCACTGGGGTTGGTGCTGTGTATGGCAGATAAGAAGTCAGCTTTTTTTTTATGAAAGAGAGATACAGAAGTGCAGTGTGTGTGTGTGTGTGTGTGTGTGTGTGTTTGTGTGGACTTGTATGTGTGGACTTGTATGTGTAATATACTATGATAATTCTACCAGTGCATCAATTGTCGGCTTATGACTCGTAATGGGAATTAATCACCGATAGGATTGTGCATGAGCGTAGGTCACGCACAATCTGTGTGTGTGTGTGTGTGTGTGTGTGTGTGCAGGCGTGCATGTGTGTGTCTGTGTGTGTGTGTGTGTGTGAGCATGCACATGTCCCCACTCAGCTACCATTTCCACCAAGGCCTACGGGGGCTTTGTTCCCGTTGCAGGCTCCGTCTTCAGGGCCCCGCTGCTGTGAAAGTGAATAGTAGGCATTCTTAGCGCACGCAAGGCCCCTGTTGGCCCCGGAGACACCAGTACCCATTCCCCTTCTAATGGCCCTATCCCGGAGCCCGGAGCCCGCACCCCTGGGACTACTGGCGCATCGCCGTCTCCCCGTCCCCCCCTGCCACCACCATTACTGCCTCCCCCGACCCTTGCAAAATACCCCTCTTCCTTCTCTTGCTCCATCTTCGGAATGAGGAGAGGATGCTGGGAGCGGCTGGAGACGGAGGGTCAAGAGAGGGTGGGGATAAAAGGAAAGAGGGGAAAAAAAGAAAAGAGGATGGGAGAGAGGGGAAAAACAAAGAAAAGATGATGTACAGAGGGGGGTTGAGAGAGAGAGAGAGAGAGAGAGAGAGTAGAGAAAGGATAGAGCGAGGCCGCGGTACAGTACAGTACACCGGTGTGACTGAACAGAGCCGATGAGCGACGGTTATTATGCACAACCTATTATTTTTCCTTCCACCGATGGGAGAATGTCAGTCGCAAACACACAGCTATTCATTAAAGCCATGAAATATGGCCCTGCACACTATCGAGTGCCTCTGTGTGTGTGTGTGTGTGTGTGTGTTTGTGTGTGTGTGTGTGTGTGTGTTTGTGTGTGTGTGTGTGTGTGTGTGTGTGTGCTTGTGCATGTTTGAGTGTGCTTGGAGACCAAGCCAAGCAGGTCAGACAGTACCTTTGCATAGTAACCAGAACCTCACTTTCTTCGACATTTGGGACATATCCACTTCCAGGTCTTTGTAGGGGTTGGCAGGGCACAGAGTACCTGTGTGCTCTGACTCGTTTTGTGACATCTGCACAAAAAAAAAAGGGTGAAAAATGCAAGCACCAGGTAGGCCTACTCCAACAGATACCACCAGCATTGGGTGGATGCTTGCGAATACTAATGCTCAGAGAGTACGAATAAAAAGGCAGTTGTAACGTTAAAGAAATGGAGGGGGGCGGGGTTAAACTTCTGCCATTGGAATTTTGTTTCAAATATTCCACACTCCACATGCTCCAAGTCTGTTGTATGTGGTTAAGATGTATGTATATATATATATATTAAAGCTGCTGCATGCTATTTTCAAATCCAGAAAATAGTATGGTATTGTAACGTTAAAGGGGAGAGGGATATATTTGTTGCTGCAAAACAATCCATTTATTAATCAATATCTTGAAAGAATTTTCACATTGTTACGTCAATTACTTGAATATGTAGCTCGTTGTTGAAAAATACATTAAGGTGAACTGGGATGGGGAAAAGCAGACATAATCCAATTCCATTGCCTTCTATAGCCAATATCCCACACAATATCAGAGTGCATGACACGGATGATGGATATTTCCTATTCTATTTTTCAGACCTTAAGGGGAAACAGAATAAAACAGTAACAGTAACAAAGAGAGACCTCATATATACTGACAGGACCTTATTTTCCTGTCTTTCAAGACAGGTCTGGGGCCCCTTGCCCCCCCGTAATGCTACGGCCCCCATCCCTCTAATCCACCCTGCCTCAAGACCTGATTACCCGGAACTTCTCTAGGTCCCCAGTAGACAAAACCCCTACCCAGCCACCCCCACCACCACCCTTGTCACCCAAATCCCACTCAACCTCCTTCGGGCCCCTGGCCCCCATAGCACTCGGGAGGGGCCCCCATAGCACTCGGGAGGGGCCCCCTGATGTGATATTTGCAGTGATATATGCTGCGGGGACGAAGAGACCATGTCCACTTCCCCCCAGTTCCTTAAAGGTCCTTGCCATTGGTTGTGTTTCACGCTGTATTTACGAAAATACTATTCAAGGCATCTCCATACGCATCAGTGCACAATATACACCCTCTCGGTTTATCAACATCGAAAAATCGAAACGTCTTGTTTGTAAGATGCTATAAGTACACACATAACATGTTATTTGCCATGTATGCTATATGTAATTAATTGAGGTAGCGTCAATGGAACAATTACTAGCTGTGATGCTAATGCTAACTGCAATACTAACGCTAACCACGATGCTAACGCTAGATATGATCAAAACCAATTTTTGCCAAAGGCCTCTTTTCATTTCACAATCTGGACAACTTTCACTGCCAAATGTTACTTATGTTGGGGTACATAGTTTACAGCACAATTGTCGGTTTTCTAATGTTCTCTGGTGGTACTTCACCTCAGAATGTGCAAATGTACATTTTTGTTTATATTGATCTTGTTGGAAGGGACATTTAAAGATCAAATCTCTCCTGTATATTCCTGACCAGAATCCACCAGCATGCCCATTTGTTGCCAGTTTAAGACACATTTGTATCCAATTTGCAATCCATCATTATAGTGTGTCACAACATGTAATCACACAGAGTGGTGTGAAGTGCCAGTGTGTGTGTGTGTGTATGTGTGTGTAAAACTCCTTGCTGTCAGTTATTGCCAGATTTTGAGGTAAGTGTTATCAGGAGAAAATCTGAGCAAGGTCTCTCAGCAGGTGTGAATTCTCTCACTACTTATCACCTGCATGAACAGCTCTTTCGATTCTGGTTGGCATTGGATTGGGTATTTTCCCTGAATTCCCCTTACATCAGACATGTCATTTAAATTCACATTGTGGTTCATTCATTTATATTGTGAATTTATAGTTGTAAAATAGGGACACGGTAGTGTGGTAGCTACGGTTTTCGACTTTGAGTAAGGTACTGGGTTCAATCCCTAATGTCCAAACCCTACCTGTAGGCATCGTTGAGTAATATACAGTACATAACCCCTAGATGCTCCTTAATTTACCTGTATCTGAATTCACTTCACAAGTCACTTTGGGTAAAAGCCCTGCTTAACGACTTACTACATATTAAATTAAATATTGAATTAAAGCAAATAAGTCTCCTGTCTTGTTATTGTTACGGGGTCTGGAGAACGCGATAACAAAGCATTTCATAAGGCTGTTGTTTTGAGGCTTGACTTTGAGGCCTGATTATCGATTGGAATGGCTCTGTCTTTGCACAAAATAGAGGGATTCCGTTTGACTCAAGAGTACGAGATCCTGCAAATCTGAGCAACCTTTCGTCGCCATGGTATTTAAGTCACGAAACGATCGCGGCTTTCTGGATGAAAGGCCTGCGTGGCCATTTTTCATGCAGTTGCCAGGGCAACAGGTTGAACCAGAGCGATCCTATGCGCATGTGTGTGTGTGTGTGTGTGTGTGTGTGTGTGTGATGTATACTCACTTTTCCCCTGTACCACTTTAGCTGCATGATTAGTCTAGTGTTTCTCCCGTAGCTGAAACCTACTTCAGGAGGTATGAACTGTGTAATTTGTTCAAGCAGATAACCTTCCTGCCCACACGAACGCTCGATAATCAAAGAGCTCTGGATTATGAAGATAATGGCAATGTGTATTGATAAGGGATACATCTCCTAAAGGCACGCGGGAGCTCTGGTGTCCTGTTTACCCAGAACAAATATGTGGTCACGCTAACGACTGCACTCGTCGATACCCTCGCTTATGAAGGACATTCTTCACTAATACCTAGACGACACCAACATTGTACTTGTCGTTTTTTGATGTGGTTTTCTCAAATCTGTCATGGGGCTTCAATGTTTTATAATGAACACGATTTCCAACACCTACATGCAGACCCCAAGTGCTGGGTCGAGACAGCATGGGGTTTTAATTGGTCGGCAAGGGGTTTCCTGTTGCTGGGCCATTGATTTGCTATTTGCATAGTCATTTGGTTATGGCTACGGAGGCAATGGAAGTGTATTGATTTTGGTTAGAGAGGCCCTGTGTGTATTCATCCATGCAGGCATGCATGCATGCCTGCATGGATGGATGGATGGATGGATGGATTGATGGATGGATGGATGCCCAATTGATCAAAAGTTGTCATGTGCAGGAAGTCAATGGGCCCTGTTAATGTTGTCCAGTTAATGCTGACGGCCTGTGAAATGTCATTTGGAATTCCCTAGTTAACCACATCGATCTCGCTAAACCAACCAATGGCAGGACCAGCGATGGTTGTAGTCAATAAACTGGCCCAAATAGTATACAACGATGACCACTGATACTTTCTTTCAAGGATCCTCAGGATCAGATGTGTAAGTCAGCCAACAAAACATGCTCATTCAAGTCTTCTATGGGTATTGTAGTCGTGGTAAGGTTGTTTGACTCTCATGCTTAAGGTACTGGGTTCCATCCCCATTTCCATAGTCTACCTGTAGGCATCCTTAAGTCTGCATCTGAAAAAGTTATATTTGTATCCTCCCAGTAGAAGCCAAACTAAGTGTGTGCAAAATAAAGTTCCAGAATGTATGCAGCCTTGAAGATATAATATTTTCAGAGAGAGACTATTTTCTTTGAATGATCTATTTAAAAATATGCTTATAGGTGCAGCACTACTGCACCTGACTAAGCCACCCTACCAAATTGTAAGCAAGCATGAATACCCCCCCCCCACCCCCCTTCCTCCTTATCCACCTGGGGATTTGAATCCAGCAAGCATGGAAAAGAAATAGGCCTCCAGGTGCGCCTGGATCCAGCAATATTAACAGTATACATCATCATGATTATCATATTAAACGACTGCATTTGATACTTTCCAGCGCTGGCATTTTGTGCAGAAATCGCCATTCATCGTATTTTGCGTAATTTATGGGTTCATTTAGATGGCAGTTTACCGTGGTAAAGGCAGGGTCAGCTGCCCTCCCAGCAAATATGTATTTTGAAGATGCAGGAGATTGTGTTGGCATAAGAGCAACAAATACAGCTGTGTAGTCAGTACTTTTTTGAAAATATACATTTAAAAATAACAGCGCATTCAAGGTTTGGATGGGTAAAATATGGGATTCCATTGATGAGGGTTACCCTAACCCTAAGGTTGTACAACAAGTGGAAGCCCTAGAGTTAGGGTTGGGGTTAGGTAGGATTGGGGTTGGGTATAGACCTTTCTCCAACCCTTTCCCTCCCTAGCTAAAGCACATACCCCTTCACCTTCACCCTAGGCCTTCCCCCAGCCCTACCAATAGCACCTACCCCATAACCCTAACGCTAAGACAGTCTCAGCCAAGACCAAACATGCAGCCCCAACCCTAACCCCAAAACAAACATTAACCCCCATTTTGTTTGTTGTCTAGTCGTGTCTGTTTTCCATTATTTCGGATCCAAACATCCATGGCCAGATTAGCTTTCACTTAGCGCAGCATTTGATGGTGACTTTGACTGATCTCCTCCAGACCGCTGGGAATACATACACACAGAGAAGAGAGCCCCGCGCAATCCCACTCAATCCCTCTTCCATGCCACCACCAACGACAAAGACTCTAAATGGATTAGTGTGGGTGATCATTCTCATTGTCACCAATCGATACGGTGCGTGTGTGTGTGTGTTTTCTTTGTTGTGTTTGTTTGTGTGTGTGCGCGCGCGTTTTAAGTGTGCCAGCTTGTATTTCGCCAGCTGACGGAAATGACAACCTTGTACACGTGACATTTACCAGCACCAACACCACAACCTGACCAAAAAAGGAAACTTGAAAGAGAATAGGAAGGGAGACATACCCTTTTTCCACCAAAGTTAGGGCGTATATGCAGGGTTTTCAAACACGGGAAAACCTGCTACACATATGTGATTGACTCTTTTCCCATTGCCAGTAGACATGTATGCCTTTCAGTTTTTTTTCTGGTGTCTAACATTCGACTTCACGAATTTGACAGGAATTTGGGGGAGAAAACAGGTTTAGTAAATAGTCAAAAAGACGCATGGAGGCCAGTGAGAACGTTATGGTGATTACTTCTCTTTAATATCTTTACTTATCCAATGTCTCTCTTTCAAACTCGGTTAGAAAAACAAATTTGCCGTTGCATGAAAAGGAGCACAAATGACGGTGTCCACCCGGGTATCAGGATTCTATCACTACTGAGCCGAGCTGCAGTCGGTAAATACCAATGGCTACTGAAGAGTCATTTGACCCGGGAATGAGTGCTAATTGTTACCTTTTCCACTAAAGACAAAAGTGTAGTTAGTCTATTACTGTGTGGTAGTTGCTTTTTTGCCCAGCGGGAAAGGGGCTCTACAGGCAGCAGTGCAACGTAGCTGTGAGAGGAGAAGGTGTAAAGGAGGAGGAGGAGATTGAGAAGATTCAAGCCACAGGTAATATTCAGAATCCCTAGGAGAAAAACGAGAGGATGGGGTGAGGATGAAGATGGAATCTGAGGAATGTGAGCTCTGCACAGGTCATCCAGAGGTCTCCCACTTATGGATCAGTTAGGCCGGGCTGGGCGAGGGAGGCAAGCAGGCGGAGAGAGAGATGGAGAGTGAGATAGAGAAGGACGACAAAATGGAGGTGATGGTAACGACTGATGAGCAAACTAAAGAAGGAGTTGTAAAGGGACAACACACTAGAGGTCTTTATGGGTCCAAAATGATGCATCCGATCCCTAATGGACCCGGTAGATTTGTTCCTATAGCCAATTGGATCTGAGATATTTTTTTAAATATTCATATGAACCGAGATATTACAGACCCTACTGTAGCCTACTCAGTAAGGTTCAGTATAACTTGTCCGAGACGAGAGAGACCCAGGATCCGAGACCGGTAGGGTATTCTATAAACCTGAAAACCCGACTGTAACAAAATTACAGAAAGACCCGACGTGAATAGGCTACGTTTCTTTTTTTAAAGATGCGATGTGCCCGTCTTATAAGAGTCCGCCACACGTAATACACTTCATCCATCTTTCCCGTGCGCCACGGTGATAATACCACAAGAGTGTGAAATAAGGGGCAAAAACCCTTCCGTGCTGTTTCCCTCGTGATCAGCGCTTACTACGGGTCTTCTCGGGTCCACTCGGGTATTACACATGCTGACGAACAGAGACGGGACCCGACCCGCATCCCATTGACCGTAGTCAAAATGTGGACCCTTTCAACCCGTACGGGTCCCTGGTCGGGTCTCGGATCCCAGGGTTCGGGTGGACCCGTGAAGACCTTTACAACACAGGGATGCGTAGAAAGCGAAAGAGAGAGAGAGAGAACGCGAGAGAGATAGGAAGCTAGTAGATGGAGGGAGAGATACACAGGAGGAAGGGGTGGGAGGGTGGGGGGGGGGGGGGGGGGGGGGGGGGGAGAGTGAGAGAGAGGGGTGGAGGGAGATGATTGAAGCAAGGAGGAGGGGGGGGAGGGAGCTATTAGGCGGGATGGTAAGAGAGAGGGCTATTAATAGTTGGGGGGTGGATTTTCCAAGTGCTGTAAGGGGGTATATGTGGTGTGGGTGTGCTGTGTGTGTGTGTGTGTGTATGAGTGTGTGTGTGAGTGTGTGTGTGTGTGTGTGTGTGCATGTTGTGTGTGTTGTGTGTGTGTGTGCAAAGTTGTGTGTGTGGTGTGTGTGTGTTGTGTGTGTGTTGTGTGTGTTGTGTGTGTGCATTTGTTGTGATGATTTTCCCTGCTGCTATTGTATTGTTTACATGTGTGTTGTGTGTGTGTGTGTTTGTGTGTTGTGATTTGGCGAATTGAACAATGTCATGTCCTTTTTTTTTATTTGTTTTTTTTTTTTTTGTTTTTTTTTTTTTTGTTTTTGTTCATTCAGTTCTGCATTTATGCACAGTTTACATGCCATTTGTTATTTGTTTGTTTGTTTCTACAGATTTGTTTATTCGCTTTGTTATTTCATTCCTGATTTGTTTGTGTTTGTTCACGAGTATTTTGTGCTTGTAATGTTCTTTGTTACTCATAATATTTTATGTTCCTAGACAATTCCTAGTGCTTGTTCTTCCCAGTGTTACCAGACAATTGTTTTACTCCTGACGACATCTACCTGCCATTTTTGTTCCTTTGCCTGCATTTGTTCTTTGAACAATTAAATTCTCTTACCTGTTATTCCCTGTCCGAGTCGTGCATTTGAGTCGCCATTGTATCGTGACACATAATATTCATTAGTATGTATAATTTGTTTATAATCCCATGGAAATAACAATCATTTTTGTTACCTTAGAATGAGCCCTTAATATCTACATAGGGAGCGGGCCCTCTTTCACGGAGTCGCCATATTTCTACAGTAGCCCAGAATGGACAAATGGCTCTAGATCGAACACGTTTTTACAAAAATGTGTTTTGGGCTTGGAGTTGTACAAAGGAGGGTGGAGGGTACATGTACAACATGTACAGTGACTATAGTGACTACGACAAATAAACATGATTGTAATTGGTTAAACAAATTTGTCCATTTATTCACAGACTAGACCATGGTACAATGAATATTTATGTAGATTTTTCACAAAACGGAAATTGGGGCATATGTTTAGGCCTACAGTCCCATTCAGCTCCTTGATTGTATTGAAATGGGAAAGAATTGCAATGAACAATCGCGTTCAACGTAAAAGGAACTTTACATTTACAGACTAAAGAACTAAAGACAATTCATAAATCTATCAAGGAACCTCATCAATTAACACTTGGCTACTCTATATTGTCGTAGACGATGAGATCATTTTAGAATTCAGTTGATGAGTTGATTGCAATCTCAAACCGCTCCACAAGATGCTACTGAATTATATGCACTGGACCTTAAGTTATGAAAGGTAACAAAGAGCAGGAAGGTGTGTGTGTGTGTGGATTCGAAGCAAGTCTCACATGAGCTATAATTTCCAAGAAAGATTGTAGGCATGGGAAAAAACGATCTAAGGGTGGGCGCTTGAATTATAAGCCCCTTATATGACGCAAACACACACAGAGGCACACACACTCTTTATGCACACAGACACATACGCACATACATACACATATACCACCCACCTACCAAGATTTAAACCTGAAACTTCACACATACATCGCTATTTCTTGACACACACACACACACACACACACACACACAAACACACACCGCCTGTGCACATCCCACCTCCCAAACGGAAACACACACCCTCCATTCACACACACACAGACACACACACACCTTACCTTCACACACTACATACACCTCCACTCTCCAACACATAACCTCCCTTCACACACACACACACACACACACCCCCCCTTCACACACTATATACACCTCCACTCTCCCACTCTCCCACACAAACACACTAACTAACACTAACGCCTCCACACATACATTCACACTGTCCTTTTTCCTTCTATGTTTCATGCAATGACGAGAGCTGCGGTTATTGACCCAGCCCGCTGTTATTGCTGCCCTGGCTCTTCACCCAACTCTCAATAAGGGAGGACTGACTCCATAACGGACCACATAAGAGGGCCTCTCTCTCATTGTTGGGTATAGGAGTGGGTGGGAAAGAAACATGGGATGTTTACAATTACAGCGTGTGCTATTTGTTTATACAGTACATGACTCTGTGTCCTTGGGTATGTTGGTGTATGCGATGTGTGCTGTGATGTGTGCGCTTGTGCTGTGCACACACACACACACACACACACACACACACACACACACAAAAGACGTGTCATACGGCATATGCTTTTAAATCAATCTTTGTGTGCAGCCTATTCTTTCTGTGTGTGTGTGTGTGTGTGTGTGTGTGTGCGCTTGTGTCTGCATAGGTGTGTTTAGGTTTCTAGGTATGTGTGTGTATGTGTAAAACAGTTTGAGGGAAGAAGATCTTCACTTATTTGCACAATGCCCAAGACGATATGTCATCTACATTAATTAATTTTACATTACATTAATTTATTTGCTCATCGATCCGTGCGAAGCATCCTGACAATTCCCATTTCAATTTTGCTAAAACATTACGAGAATCAGTAAATACAGTGACAACGACCGCAGCAGCAACAAGATAAATCAGTTGCTACATTAATTCTATAATGTGGAATTTTAAGTATTGCAGGCCTACATCTCCTTTACATAACTAGAAGATAAGGCATGGATTCTGCATCGATTTTACAACACTATTTTATGAGAAACTTTCAAGTTATGGGCTACAGTGCCGAAACTAGCATACTGATTCCCAGGGCTCCTTTGCCAGGGAGTAAGAGGGGTTCAAGAGGATTGGGGTATAATTACAAGAACATGAGGACATGGCCTTATCTAAAGCCTCAGTGCTGTACCGGGTAGGATGAGCACCAATCTATGCAAAGCCTGTTTTTCTTCAAATTTATTAGCGAAAGTATCACAAATGATATGACACATGGTTCCAGTATGTTCCGAAGTTCAAGTTTCAGGTTGATGAATGGTTTTGTTAATACAAATATTAGCTCTGAGATGGTTTATGTATTATTATTTGAATTGAAATGGCAACGTTTAGTTTTAACTTTGAGTTTGTTAGGTTAAGGTATGAGGTTACAGATTGTTATGTTAAGATTACCTAACTCTGGTAACCAAATCAATATGGATGGTCCCACAGATGGGATCATCCTAGGACTGTATCTATTTGTAAATCAAAGATAACGATGGCATGTGTCAGTCATTTGATCATTGGTGTCATGGGTGTAGGAATCGTCTATAATGAAGTGTTTTGTGTTGTGTGGAAGAACCAAATAAATCAAGACTAATAACAGAATACAAAAAGGAGGTCAATGTTGGCCAGCATGGCTGCCAGTTGATAGAGAGAGAGAGAGAGAGAGAGAGAGAGAGAGAGAGAGAGAGAGAGAGAGAGAGAGAGAGAGAGAGAGAGAGAGAGAGAGAGAGAGAGAGAGAGAGAGAGAGAGAGAGAGAGAGAGAGAGAGAGAGAGAGAGAGAGAGCCTGGAAAGCATCAGGTGCCAATCGTTAAGCTAAAGACCCCACTCAAGCACGCCCGCAACACTGGAACACAACCAAACGAGGCAGAAAGGGGTGAGGTCATCAACGTTCCAAACAGTTACTGTTGTGAATTCCCTTCTGTACTGTTGGGGAACACTGCCCCTAGAGGGCTTGGAGACAATTGACCTCTTGCGTAACCGTCCTGATTGGAGTTAGTGACTCCAGGTGTGCTCAGGTGAATACTGGTCACTCGGCCAGTTCAGAGCAGACATACCTGGCATTCAGGTCTGCAGACCTGCCTGCCTTATGCGTTACTGACAATGTGAAAAACATTTGCTCTAAGTTTATTATGTCCCCTGACCATCTTACATGAGATGTTGAATACTGTTCTTTTTTATCTATGCATTATTTTCATTGACAATACTGCAGAAAGCAATGAGTCGAACAGAGGCAATAAATGAACGATTTCCCTGTCAAGAACTATTTTATTGGAGACTCTTAAGCGGCCAACTATTCTGACAACTACCACAGCACATGCATTAGAGAAATGCTACTACAGTTACTCCGATGTATTTTCTATTCTATTGTTTAGTTGGGGTTTTGTGGCCACTCGGGTTAGGGTATTCAAAGAGTTTTCAGGCAGCTCTACTGGAGAATTAACAGGCTGGTTCTGGCTCTTGCAGTGTCCGCCAAAATAAAGGTATATTAAGAACATAATAAAAAAGAATTGATCTGGATGATCAATGACAACACCACAGTGGTTACATTTGTTTGAGCGGGTTCAAAATTACCCCAATACCACAAAGACATTATTATAGTTTTTCCAGTACCGTTCACTCTTTTCTGTCTCCTGAGGTTGTGCTGTGTTAATAAAGCTGTATTCAATGTGTTCACAGACACAACGTGGTGTATAGCGAGAGAGAGAAAAAAACAGCGATAAGAGTTAACTATCAGAATGTGTGCCTTTCTCAATTTGTATCACACAGTTTTCTGTCTCCCTGTGTTCCCATTTTCCCATTCTCATCTCATTCCTCTCCTCCTCTCACTCCTTTCTTTCTCACCCTCTCTCTCGTCCCCCATACAGTTATCAGGCCTCCACCAACTCCTCTCAGAAAGATGTGTTGTTGTTTTTTTGTCTGCCAGTTAGCATTAGCATAGCCAGAACAAATTAGCATCAATTTTTGTGGTCCATTGTATCGAGAAAACATCACCAGACTCTTCCAACCATTGACATCATGGTTTCTCTTTAACAACCCTCAATACTTTGTGAACTTTAACTGCAGTGCATTCTTCCTCATCTTCTGTGCAGAAAAAAACAAATTGAATCTGTCTTTACTATTAATTGAACAAGCGTAAATCTGTAAATCTCAGTAGGATTATATATTAATCCGATTAAATCGCGTGGGTTAAATATCTATCTGTATCTGATTTGGAGTAAAATACGGAGCACGGGGTTTCTTTTCTACGTTTTTTAAAGGACACATGATTACATCTAGTAGTTTTGAACAAAACAGTGTTCGAATAACTCCTTATGTTATGTGTCCATATACAGAAAAATTCAAATGGAAGAAAAAATATTTGATCAGTTATTTAAACTGCTGAATATTAACTGCATTATTCATTAATCATAAAATGATCAAAATAATACAAATTGATTAATCAAAATGTATTTATTATTTCCACCAATCGCGGACGGATCAAAATACCTGACTAAATATTATTTGGCAATTGTATTTTTTAAATTGTAGATAAAAAAGACAGCTCAATTATTTAATAGAGTTAAAAAATGATTCCCGTGTAATGAAGACAATTAAGATTATTATTTAAATTTAGCTAACCATATTTCCATGAACAACTATAATTGCAGTGTAGCTACTTCTTTCCTTTTTTTCTTTCAGACAAATTAGTTACCCCCCACCCCCCCCCCCCCCCCCCCCCCCCCCCACCCCACCCCCCACCTCCGTTTTCATAGAATGAGATGCTCCATTAGAGACAGTAGGACACAGATGGTTGTCAAAGTGCCTTTTAGAAACGTCCATGGCCTCCTCGAGGCAGCAGCCTAGACAGAGATGAGGGGTGTTGGTGGTGGTGGTGGAGGTGGTGCTTGCTGGGAGTGGGTGGGATGGCTTGGGTGTTGAAATGAGGCCTGACGGGGAGGAGTCATCTCCTCTGGCAACATGGCCAGAGGCGCCTCACACACACACACATACACATTAACACACCCGCACACCCTGCTGGGCTCAGTGAGCAGACAATTGAGCGTATATCTCTGCGTCACTATCCACTGGTTCACACAGGGGTTAGGTTTGACAGAACACACACACACACACACACACACAGGAGCAGGTTGAATGGAGAAAACACATGCCTGGTTGACAGAAAACACACACATACTCACATGCAGGCCAGTTCACAAATAGGTTGTTCAATAATAATACTATAGTCTAGTAAAATGTCAATGAAAAACAACAATCACAACACACCATAATCCTTGACATTACAATCTCATTAACATAGCAAGGAGGTTCCGAAGGTTAGACTATTTACATTAAATTACAAGAAAAAATGTAAGTGCAATTCTTGTGCGCACATACACACACAGACATGCTGAGCAGAATTTTGTCAGCATATTGCACCATCTGGCTATCTTTCCTCCAGCAGGCTTTCATCAATTGATTCATCCCCAGCGCTTAAATATGTATGGCCCAGCCTAAAAGCACATTGCTGTTAGAATCCCACTGTGTGTGTGTGTGTGTGTGTGTGTGTGTGTGTGTGTGTTTGAATGAGTGAGAGTATGTGGTGTGTGTGTGTGTGTGTGTGTTTGTTTGTGTGTGTTTTACATACAACTGCATGCATCCCCATACATCCATACTTGCTGTAGGTGAGTTACTATTTACTATTACGATTTCGATATTTTCATTTTCTTCTCCAAAGTGACTTACAGTGAATCCGATACTAGCCATAAAGGAGCCCATATGGCTTCAGGGCATCTTGCTCAAGGATTCCTAGAGGTGAGGCTACGGGGCTATTATGGGCATTGAACGCACAACCTTTCTGCTGTGAGCCGATCTCCACTCTGCAGCAGATCTCACAATAGTCCCTGGTCACACGATACGTGTGTGTCTGTGTGTGTGTGTGTGTGTATGTGTGTGGGTCTCACTAGGAACACAACGCAGGTTTGGGTTTCTCCTGGCCAACACACGTGCAGATAGACGGAGCTGTCAGCTGGATAACAGTGGGCGCAAGGTCAGGCTTTATAGCGCTACCTGTCAGCCAGCCAATACAGCCGCGTCGCCCCCAAAGAAATTTAATTAGCTCAGAAATGGCAGCACGATTGGGTGGGAGGGAGGGAGGGAGGGAGGGAGGGAGGGAGGGAGGGAAAGAGAGAGAGAGAGAGAGAGAGAGGAGAGAGAGAGAGAGAGAGAGAGAGAGAGAGAAAAAAGACGGAGAGAGAAATGGGGAGAGAGAGAAGGATAGAAAGGAAGAGGGAGAGAGAGAAGCAATATTAAAGGAGTAAACGATAACCAGCTTTTCATCCCATGCTGGCATGAAAAGAAGAGAGAAGGAGGCAGAGGAAGGAAGGGGTTAAAAAAACGAGAAGCTAAATTGTTCCGCTATCAAGCATGGTCGTGACTGTGATGGAGGTGGGATTTATTTTAAGGGTGATACGCGGGTGTAATTAGTGCTGCATGTGTGTTAACAAGATAAATACACCGCCCTCGCCGGCTTTGATGTGTAATGGAAACCTTTCCCTTGAAAGCACAGAGAGAGAGAGGGAGAGAGGTCATTTACACACATACACACGCACACTGAGCTCCTGAATTTGTTGATCGCTTACTTTAAGTTCAGCCAGGTTTCCATGGTTATTGTCTACAATGTGGAGGATAACACACAAAAATGCAATTTTCATGTCAAACATTCGTACTAGTATTTTCACAAGTCTGCTCGTGTACTTGATGATTGTGTACATAACGGGACTTGACCTGAAAAGCATTGTTGTGCTTTTCAGGTGGAAAAACAACGCATATCTTCCCTCATGCGCAAGACCACCTTAGCCGGACCCCTGATGTCTGGATCATGGGACGATTAATACGGCAACATTTTCAGAAATATACTCGTTTTGCATGTTATCAATTCGTTCCCCAAAAGAGCTGCGTTTCCAGATCCATCCACTTTGATGGAGACTCACTGTTCAAAAAGCGTTATTTTCTCAGCAGTGGAAAACGTAGACTGAGGAGGAAACAAGTTTGTAGTCCTTTAATCCGGCGACGTGTATCGCTGGCCTGGTACGCACGGTTGGAAAACCTCAGTTCAGCTGACTGCGCGCCGCAATTGGAATCATGTGGTGAAATCAATCCTTCCACATCTCATCCGGATGTCAGACTCACACACACACACACACACACACACACACACACACACACACACACACACATATCCTGCACGTTCAGCCCTTAGACCAGGTTTTAACTGCAGAAAAGAAATATTCACAAATGGACTAACTATCTCGTCCTCTGCCAAATGTATTACATTAGAGTGGAATAGCTTTAAAAAAAATTCAAGTGTCAATGATATAGCCCAGCTTTTAATTTTACATTAAGTGCCATAAAGGGGGTGGCTAGGGTAGCTTATGACACATCCAACGTTAAATTAACTACACTGGGGGGTTGGGGAAGCCAACTTGAAATGTCTGGCTCATCGTTCGATCCCATCTAAAAACCAAGTGAGAAAAGATGTTTGGCGAGGAAAGAAAATACATTCAACGTTTGTTAAATTGGAGTGTTCAATGTGCTGTGCATTTAGGGGCCATGGGTGAATAACTGCTGTTGCATTGTGGGAAGAGATGGAAGATAGAGTCCGTGAAGAAAAATATTAAATAGGACATGGAGTAAGTTTTAGTAAGATGTACTTATTAGTCTGTTTGTGCGTGTGTGTGTGTGTGTGTGTGTGTGTGTGTGTGTGTGTGTGTGTGTGTGTGTGCGTGTGCATGCGTGCATGCGTGCATGCGTACCTGCGTGTGTGTGAGAAGTGTGCGTGTGTGTATGTCTGTACGTGTGTGTATGTGACAGAAAGTCTGGTTCCGCACACGCTGCTCAATAACAAGTATGTTTGTAAGGTACTGGATTGCATCATAGTTTGGAGCACTATGCTGCATATTCGAAGGTTTGTTTAGCGAAGGTTTGTTCGCTATGTTTAATCCCACTATTACAATAGCGACCCACGCAAAAGCCGTTCAGAAACATGGACAAAGGCATGTACTTTGCTTTGATGCTGCATTCACGTTTCATAGGTGGCTATTGTTGCTTGATCTTTCAAAAATAAGGTGAATATAAAAAAACAGAAAGTGTGACAGCATCAACACCAATAACACCTATTAATCTATTCCTATCTTTTTGAGTTCCAGAAAATGTACTGTACTTATAATTAAATGCAATTTTTAAATTGCGTACCTAGCAAAATACTTTCCTCCCTCCTTCCTCCCTACCTACCTACCTACCTACCTCCCTCACTTCCTTCTCCCTTACCTAACTACCTACCGCCCTTCCTACCTACCTGATGTAGTCATTATTAACCTCAATCACTGCAACCAGTCTATATTCTTGAGTGTTTTAGCTCCTACTTGAACCATTTCAGAACCCCATTCTTCTCTCCGCCAAAAAAACAAAACGTCTTTCCTTAGGAGGCACTCAGCCTAATTAGCGATCATTCATTCCCAGAGCTAATCAGTACAAGTGTTCCTGGTGTCTCCCAACAAATAATAACATGGCCGCCGCGCGGCTCCGCGTCGAGGGCTCGCTCAACAGCCCGCACCGCTCGCTCAATTGGACTTTTCTTCTTTTTTCATTTAGTCTTCGTTGGTTTGTAAACGCGCAGGCTCCACCGCCATTATGAAAACTGTAGTATCATTTGATAAGTGGTGGTGCGACATGGTGGGCTGTGTTGCTACTTAGCAATGGATGGCTGCTTTTGTCTCGTTCCCTTTGATAATTGCGTATGAACACTGCTCGCCCGTGTTGTGACTGTTGTCACATGTGGCGATGGTAGGTTTTGAAATCTCATCAAGTCCATTAGGATTTCCTTTAAAGTTGGTTTTAAAAGACACTTTCATCCAAAGCCACTTGCAGTGATATATATATTTTAGATACATGTAATTGATTAGCAGGTTTGCTCAAGGATGAAGAATGCAGACATTGAGGTTTAGACCCAGAACTTTAAGACGGGGGGTCCAATCTCACCTCTGGACTATTCTTTAAGCAGCCTACGCAGCCAAAGTGAACTTCAGTCATTAAACAGTATTTACTGTTCAGACACCTGCCTTATAGTGTCTCAAGTACAGTCTATTAGGGAAGGAGATGATGTGATTTTTGTTTTTCATAATGGTAGTTCAGCTAATAACTAAACATGAGATTGCCGGAGATGTGTAATTTAGCTGCAGTTCATATATTCCTTCATCAATCACGGTGTGGAAAACAGGGTTAGGAAATGCCCACTCGCACACAAACACACATGGACGTACACGGACGCACACACACACACACACACACACACACACAAGAGAGAGAGCGTTTCACACTTGCACCGTGGTCTGCCAGCAAACAGTGTGCAAATAAATTTCACATTACTGTAGGTCACTGAATTCATTTCTTAAATGGCAATTGGTGTAATTTCTCAGGGGACTTGTTGGCAGTAGTGGGTCACATTCACTTGGTTAGCTTTACATCCAAACAAGGATTTCGGACTCGCGTTCATCCACGATAAACCTACCGACTACAGCTAATTTGATATCCCTGGACACTGGCATTAAAGCATAAAGGTTGTATTTTTATACTTGTTTTGTACATTAATTTTTATTCGGTTGATGGGGTTGTCTGCCTATCAGCAGCACAGAAGGATTTTTCCCAGCTTTGGCAATAAAAGGTTTTAAAAATCAAACAAATGCCAACGTTTCAATGATGGTGTATTCTAATATTTCAAGCCATTCATAATATAATACAATATAATATGATATGATATAAAATAATGTCATGTTATATTATATAATAATATACCTAATATATAGAAAGAGAGATAGAGAAGGAGATCAGGTTGCCATAAAAAATAAACCAAACATTTCCAAAAAAAATTACATTTTTAATGCGGTAGCTTGATTTATCAGTGCCTATAAGCAGCATAAGTCTGCACCAGTCAGCTGCTCTACCAGTTACTCACACACCTGCACTGAGGTCCACTTTCACTTTCACTTTTTTATTCATTCCTTTCTTTCCAAACTCCGGAATGACCTTGCCAAGATGGCCGACCGCCCCCACCACCATGCTATTCTTTAGCCTGGCAGGGTTAAGTAGCTAAGTCAGCCTCGTTCTCTCTTGCCAACACCTTGTCCCCCACCCCACTCCCACCCCACCCTACTTCTCTCCCCTGATCTTATCTTCTCAGCCCAGAGAGTACTAACGACCCGGACACTCCCTCGCTGACCCGTCTGGGGAGCTTGGGGGGAGAGGGGGGAGGAGAGAGAGAGAGTCCATTAAAAGATTAATGTGAGGAAGTGGACACTGTCCTCCCTGGACGCAGTGTGGACTCCCCCCCACCCCCCAATGACAGGAAGAAGAGAGTTTGATTTATTGTTCCTCACCCACCCCCCTTCCCCCTCTCTCCCCCTCCCTGTATGCTGAGTAGGCACAAGGAGGGTGTGTGTGTGGGTATGGATGTGTAGGTGGGTGGGGGTGGATGTGGAGATGTGTGTGTGTGTGGGGGGAGGGGGGGGTTTGGGGTCTGGAAGTTGTGTGTGTGTGTATGGTAAAGGTGATGATTGCTGCACAGTTTACTTCATCTCAAACACAGATGCTTATTAAGGAAACATAAATATATATATCCATCTATGAATGATAATGTTACGAGGTCTGTCAAGCCAACTATGTATTGTATATATATATATATATATATATATATATATATATATATATATATATATATATATATATATATATATATATGTATGTACGTATATGTATGTATATATTGAATCAAAGGGGACGGGTGACATGGGTGCCAATGCCACCCATAGCTACTTTACGTGTTTGATATAAAGTTGGCATTCGTGAGAAAATGAAAGAATAAAATAAATGCTTTTAGTAACGATTTCCTGTCAAAGTGGAAGGAGGCCTGTTTGCCTGACCTCGCTGAGGGAATGCGCTTCTAGAATGTGCCCATACTCTGAGAGTTCTCCTGGAGCACTACAAGGGCAAACGAAGAATGGAAAAAAATAATGAAAAGAAAGAAAAATATATATAAAGATAATTGAATAGGCTGTCTGCCGGAGTGCAAGCGAGACTGAAAAGAAAGGAAACACTGCTGATCAGTTTTGATTGACAGCTCCAGACTACAACCAATCACCAACCCATATTTTCTTGTTTTAAAAATCTCGACCACATTGCTGCATTCATTTAAGTTTAAATTGTCTGTTAATTCTGTCAGACCTCTGACCCAGGTATCGACTGATATAACACAAACATTGGGTTGTATTTTATGTACTTGAACCCGGGCCGGTTAGATTGACAACCCGGCTGGCAGTAATCCACCGTTAATCCCTATCTTCTCAGTGTGTATCCGCTTGATTCATTTCAGGTGAAATATTAATGGGTTCCTCAATCCCAAAGGTGAACGTATTCCATTCCTTTGTTAGTGAGATGATTGAGGAGTTTGCCAGCACAATTTGGAAAGAGAGGTTAAAATTATACTTTGTTTTTTACAGATATGAGAAAGGCCCTCATATCCAATGAGACCCATTGGATATGAATAGTTCAATGGAGCATGTCTATTTTTTTAAACAAGAGTAAAACATGCGACCACTAATATGTCATATTAGTATTATTAATAAGTATATTAATAAGGAAAAATATGTTGAAACAAAAATTAAAATATACTGTTATGTTGGCCTACTGATATTTTTACAGGTCAGTCAAACAACTCTTGATAGAACACTTTGTTGAAGCTAGTATGTACTGTTAACTGGTAACTGAGGAAAACTTTGTAGCAGATTGATATGTTATGTGCCAATATGTTTTAATATATTCCCAAGTCAAGGAACTCTGCCAACGCCCCCATACTTCCAGTCTGCCAGAAGATAGTATTAATTAATTTATAGAATGTATAACATTTCTGGTTCATTATATTCAATATTACATGTCTCCAATTCCTATTCCCTGTTATAAATTGTGAGTAATTATTTGGTAGGCTCAGATGGTGCAAATAAGCTAGTGCTGCTCCTCATACTAATTAGCATTAGCAGCAACAATCCCCAATACACCTCAACATTGCTGTTCACACACACACACACAACACCATCTTATACACAACAACAACAACAACAACAACAACAAAGTGTCTAGCATATAACCAGAGTCACCGGCTAGCTAGATTGATGCATACGCCGGCCGTTTATTTGACAGGCCATTTCGTTGATTTTATTTCCATGTTTTATCATAGCGGCCCTACTCAGTATCGAAACCAATAACCTGCCTCTACTTACTGCCATGCATCCATCCATTTAGTCACGCTGGACAAACTTTGAATATTCCACCAACGAAGCGACCCCCTTCCGAGCGAGGCTAGCACCTGTGGAAATTGCACTCGACCCGCGTTGTTGGACATCACCCGCTGAACGTGGCAGCAGTTCAAATTGGCTACATTCTGCCAAGCCAGAAAAACTGGGTGGTGGGTGGAGCGAGATGGGGGTACAGGAGGCCAGGAGTGGCATTTCTTTGTGGCGGGAGTTCATTGTGTCAGCGCTAATTGAATGTGTTTCGTTAAAGCAAAGACATTTATACGGGGTTGCACTATATTCGGAAACCAAGGGCATGAAGTTATTGCAGGGATATACATTTACGTTAAAATTGAGTTGTTTAGCAGACGCTTGTATCCCTTGCGACTCACAAGTGTCACTTAGAATAAAGCACACAATAAAATATTGGAGTTGGAGTAGAAGTGCTGCACGACCTGATTTGACAAAAACTAACAAACAGCTGTAACGGAGTCCGTATAATAATCCATCATGCTTCTCCGTGATGGAGTATTATTCGGATAACTCCTCTTTATTATCGTGAAATTAAGAAATAAATACATGTAGACTTATTCTTACATAAAAGCCTCTGGTTCTGGGCAGAGAGTAGAAACAAATGTTGCAGGAGCTCTACGGATTTAATCAACTCATCCAATTATTCTGAAAAAAAGCTACACCCCCATGTGCACGCGCTGAGCGTGGTGAAACGCTGCCCGGAACGGCAAGAAAGAAAGGGTTTCTGACCGGGAATTGAGAAATCAACGAGGATGAAGCCCACAAAGCCCACAAAGGTCATGGGTATGAAAAGGGCAGCCACAAGAAGAGAACGGGAAGGAAGGAAGGAAGGAAGGAAGGAAGGAAGGAAGGAAGGAAGGAAGGAAGGAAGGAAGGAAGGAAGGAAGGAAGGAAGGAAGGAAGGAAGGAAGGAAGGAAGGAAGGGAGGGAGGGAGGGAGGGAGGGGGAGGAGAGAGAGAGAGAGAGAGAGAGAGAGAGAGAGAGAGAGAGAGAGAGAGAGAGAGAGAGAGAGAGAGAGAGAGAGAGAGAGAGAGGCAAGTGGATGGGGGGGAGCAGTGATTAAAAGAAACCGACCACAGGGGTCAACGGAATCCGTTAGAGGACTAAAAGCTTTACGCCTGAAAGTCTTGGTATATCAGAAGGGGCCTAGCTGGGTGTAGTTTCCTTGAAGCATAATGATCGGTCGGTCTTGTCGGTTGGTGGTTGGGGTTGGCGAGGGGGGACTGTTTTATATGCGGCATTGGATAATCAAATCGGTGGATACTGTTCCGGAATCAATATGAGCTCATTGACATAAAGTGCTGCCACTGAATGTTGTGTGTGTGTGTGTGTGTGTGTGTGTGTGTGTGTGTGGGTGGGTGGGTGTGTGCCACGACGTGCGCGTTTTTGTACGTTTGTGTGGATGTGCATGTGAGCTTGATAATTACAGTGTGGGTGTGTGTCCCTCTCCTGTCATACGTTTGTGTGAGTGTGTCTACATGTGCATGCATGTTTGTGGGTATGTGTGTATGGATGTGTGATTCAGCGCAATGGGAACAAAATGAGTGCCAGAAATGAGAGAGCGGGAGGGAGCAGAGGAGGACAAAGAGAGCCAGAATACAGAGAGAGAGAGAGAGAGAGAGAGAGAGAGAGAGAGAGAGAGAGAGAGAGAGAGAGAGAGAGAGAGAGAGAGAGAGAGAGAGAGAGAGAGAGAGAGAGAGAGAGAGAGAGAGAGAGAGAGAGAGAGAGAGAGAGAGAGAGAGAGAGAGAGAGAGAGAGCAGGGCAGCGCAAATTGCAAGTTAAATTTTTATTATGACAGATGAGATGGGTTATTGGAATAGCCGGTGAGGGGGTGTGTGTGTGACTGTGAATGCCATTACAGCACGGAGGCTCGCTAAATCTGGGTCACCTATCGACTTAACCCCACATTGGGCATCAGTGGGGCTTCATTGGCCTGTAATTATGCCTGGAATAAATAGGGCATTTGGCCTGTAGTACTACACCACCATCACAGCTGTTCCAGAGGACAGTATGGAATGGATTAGTCCTTGTTCTTCCCTAATTCCCCTAACCCCATTTTCAACCTCTTTTCATTCTACCAGTTGTTTCTGTTATTTTTTATTAGACAGAACTTATTCCAGACCTTTTTTGGGTTGTTTTTTTTAATCATCAGCACATTGTTCCAGGCAATTTGGTGAGGGGAAAGGTCAACCCAAACCAATTTTTGTGGATGATCATTGTAAGGTGTGTCGGTCGGTTCCTCACAAAAAGTCAAGCGACCCGCATCTTCCGCTTTTCGTAGCGGGAATCGATACCGTCAATAGGTCCAAAATGAAAGCCCAATAAAAGAATCAGCCTCTGGAATGAACCACATGACACAGCATTTCAGTACACACTCACCCAGCCACACAAACAGGCTGCTCACAACCAACGAGTGCCAGTAACAACACAACACAATTGTAGTTTGTATAGTCTGCGTAACACACAGATGATTCTGCACTATTTTATCATCTGCTTCTGTCTGGGTAGTCTACGCACAGGGTAACATGTCAGTGGCGCATCACAGGTAGCATAATAATCGGAGCGCTGAAAATAGTTCTGAATTATCTGTGTGTTAGTAGACATACTACAATCTTGTGTCGTTACCAGCACTCGTTTTGAATACGCGACTATTCTGAACACATTGAACCTTTTTGGAAAGTAATTAAAAGTGTATTCCCCTCACATAATCAGGAGCTAGGCTACTGTTACTCTGCAATTCAATGGAAGTGGCTAAAAGAAAGCAAATGCTAACCCAGCGAACTCCAATTTTGGACGCACAATGAATCTTGGTAAGACAGATGCATGCCAATTTACTTGTCTCGGCATATTTCTCTGAACATATAAAAAAATTACAGTTGATTGGATTTCTCAATAATCTCTCCCACCCTTCAAAACACCAAGTCTGAAAGTTGAACCCGCCATGGCTGGCGATACCCTGAATTTCTGGGAGCTTGGCACGTTTTTGGCTGGTCCTTTTGATGTGTGTGTGTGTGTGTGTGTGTGTGTGTGTGTGTGTGTGCGTGTTTGTGTGTCACTGAGAGCTGGATGCCTTGTAATTGGCCCTGGAGGCTTTCACCTGCCAGTTGTGACCAATGCTGTCAGTGGCCACTCGGCGGCAGACATGCTTAAACGGCCATTTAGCGCTCATTACCACGACTTCTATGGAAGAGAGTTTGAAAGCACATTATGTCATTAATTTTACATCAGGCTCGTCTTTTTTTCAGGGGAGCAGGCTTTAGCTTAATTTCATTTTATTTATTTATCAAATCCCAAGAAGAGCAGACGTTTAGTTTCTTTCCGTCCGCTTCTCTTTCATCGTAATAGATTCTGGACGACTTGTCTTTTACTAAAAAACAACATGAGTTCCAGTCCCCGGTTGGCCTCTTGCTCCTTTTGATCATTGCTTATTAATTTGAAGAGGCTTTGATTAACTTTGTCATGGAAAACCATTGTTTTGAACCTATGTGGGCTACGCAAAAACACTTTAAATTGTTTGGTGTGTGTGTGTGTGTATGTGTGTGTGAGTGCTTGTGCATGTGTGAATGTGCACACAAGTGTGTGTGTGTGTGTGTGTGCGTACAAGTGCGTGTGTGCATGCGACTGTGTGTGTCTGTGTGTTCATGTGTTCATGTGTGGAGATTATTTAAAACTTTTATTCAAGTCTCTTTCCCCTCGGCCTCTCACATACACACCCGCACGCACACTGAGCCTGTGCCATGCCAACGCCTAAGGTGTTGCGTAATAAATGAGTACAATTTATATCGTGCAACTTAACAAAAAAGAAAAATCCAAATTCCATTATTTTTCTCCATGCACGGCAAGTCTATTTAGTTGAAGGCTTCATTTGAATTCGCTGTGGAAATTGGTTTGCAAAATGAGATGTATAAAGAAGAACACACGAGCAACTTGGTCTTCAATGTATTTTTTATTTAAATATCTCTCTTTCCTCTGTGTTTGTGCATTCTATTGTCCGAAACATGTCTGCTGCAGTCATAATGGGATGTTTGTCAGTTTGTCGTTATTTGGCCAATAGAACGTAGATAAAAACAAAATCAAAAACGAAATTGAACTAACAAAAACAACAAGAAAAAATCATTACCCTTACAATCAAACCATCATCCCTCATGTTTCTGCAGGCCTTTTTTCTGTTGGATCAAAAAAAAAAGCTCATTACAGGATGTCGTAGTTCCCGACTGATTTGACACGAACAGGACAGGTGGACAGGACGGACAGACAGGCAGACAGCTAAAAGCTCCTTTTGTTACAGGAGGAGGGAGGGAGGGGGGAGAACAGTGAGTCAGTACACATGGAACTTGTGCTTGGGAACTCAGAGAACTCTCTCTCTCTCACACACTCTCTCTCTCTCTCTCTCTCTCTCTCTCTCTCTCTCTCTCTCTCTCTCTCTCTCTCTCTCTCTCTCTCTCTCTCTCTCTCTCTCTCTCTGTCCCTCTCAGACATTACCATACCGTTCTCCCTGACTGGCTGATTTCCCCCCCAAACCCCCTCTCCCCTCCTCTGTAGGCCTGGAACCACAAGCGGTTTCCCCATCTCCCGTCTCTGGGCTTGTCCGTTTTGATTTGCTCTTGATCCAGCCAGCGCCCTGTGACAGTTTGTTGTTCTGGATTCTGGATTCCGTGGTTGTTGTTGTTCTATTGGCATGTCTGTCTGTGTTTGATAATAAATATTAGAGATTGTGTATAGGCGCAAAGACAAAATATGCTGGTGTATTTTTTCCACACCTCGATCCAACAGATTGCTTTATTGTTTGCTCATGTTAAAATGGAAATACCTAAGAGTGGAAAACAACAACCTGTGAATATGCAAAACAGGCTAATTACGCACAGATGCCTGCATGTAACTAACAATGTAAGAATGGGAAAAATAACAAAAGGGTTGTGTTTCACTGTTCTATTGTTAGTGCGAGTCATAGGAGGCCGTGCACCACCAACTGTCGTCCAACATGACTACAGGAAGAATCAAAATAGCTATGGTACAGCGTGGAACTAGTTGCCACGGCAACATTATCTCCCATTATCTGTCATTGGAGGCAACAAATCCCAGCACCAGTATTGTTCTCTATCTCATTTTTTTCCGTCATGCAGTTGTTTAGCTATGCTTAGGAACAGGGGAGACAGATGGCGCAAGCAGGCCCTCCAAACAGATCTGTTATTGATCAACACAAGACCACCACCCCTTTCTCTGAGAGAGAGAGACAGAGAAAGAGAGAGAGAGAGAGAGAGAGAGAGAGAGAGAGAGAGAGAGAGAGAGGGGGGGGGTGAGGAAGCGAGAGAGAGAGGGGGGGGCAAGGGGTCTGTCTTGTTGTCTGGTTGTTTTATAAGAGCTGCCAGTGGAATGGCGGGGGGGGGCAGCCTCTAGCATAAGGAGAGGTGACGAGGGAGGAGGAGGAGGGATGCTGAGCTAAGAGAATCCTCCTGGGAGGGGAGGTGACGTTTGTGTGTGTGGGTGGGGGGTGGGGGGGATCAAGGGGTCACAAGCTGTAAGCGCATACGTTTTTACTCGGGTCCCTGGGTGGTAAAGATATAAAGGTGGTGATGCACGTGTGTGTTTTCACTTATGTATGTGTTTGTTTGTGTGTCCGTGTGTGTGTGTGTGTGTGTGGGGGGGGGGGGGGGGGGGGGGGGGGGGCTGTGGTGATATAGCAAACAACACAGTATGCCTGGGGGGTGTATGCGGAAGGTTGTACACACACACACACCTATTACACACATGGATGCACTTATGCAGAGGGAGCACAGGCGACAGAAGAAGTTGTGAACATATGATATCACGACCACATGATAAGTCATGCAGGAAGACCACCATATGTCTAAAACCATGCCCCCCAACGGGAGGTTGAAGAAATAATAGTCTGCAGGATGGTGTAGTGATTTCTGGAGGGTGTTTGACTCCCAAACAGAGGCAGGTTCTGGGTTTAGCCCCCAATGTCTACAGTGTGACATTGGTACAGTATGAATGACCCACCTGATCAAGAATGACCATATGTCATTGTTTGTAAAACATGTTCACATTACGTCTCTCTGGTGCAATACGTGTGTTGTGCATTATCCCCGAGAAATAAGCATATATGTAAATAAATTAAGTCACTTTGAATTTAAAGTGTCTGTGAAATAAGCTAAATAGAAAATTCAAAATGATAAAAAAATATATATTTATAATATAGCTCTGCACATCTGTCTATCTGTCTGTGCTTCATGTAAAGTCTGGCCCTATGGACATGTTAGGGACTGTGTGGGCTGTCTGGGGAGCACAATTCATTCATAATACTGTTCTTAAAGCAGGTCATATTATTGCTGTTGGGATTGAGTTTCTTTCCCAAAGCTTTCAGATTTGAAAGGCTTGGAATCAAGTTGAAAGCACACCGCATGGCTCTCCTTCTGTCCTCTCAAAACCAGAAGCGCGGAGACATTTCTGTTCTCTGTGATCAACACACAATGTGGCCTTCTGCTGTTCCGAGAAATACAGAAGATAGGAAAGACAAGGCCAGGGGTCTTAATATAAATCATCCCGTTTTTGTCAGAGTAAAATGGGGTGAAATGCGACACAGACCAAAGAGTAGACACTTTGTCTTTTTTTTCTCTCTCTCTGTCTCTCTCTCCATCCATCCCTCCTCTTCCCTCTTGCTCTCTCTCCATCCTTGCTTTTCTCTCCATCTCTCTTCCCTGTCTGTCCGTCTGTCTCTTACCCTCTCTCTCTAGCTCCACACCTCTTGCTCTCCCTCTCACTCACTCCCTCTCTCTCTGTCTCTCTCCGTGAGCCGCAGTGTGCATCAGCAAAGCGAGGCGTGGAGGAGGAGGACGAGAGAGAGAGTGTGTGTGTGTGGGGGGGGGGGGGAGGGATGTAGTGATGGTGCTGGTGCTCCACTGTCACCCTTATCTGCCAAATCATTTTGTCTTCTTCTTCTCCACAAAGCGTTGACCTCCCTCGCCGTACATTTCCCTGCTATCAAGTGTCGGCGAAAGTCACACCCATCACCGCGGTAACGGATGTACAGAGGTGGGGGGAGGGGGTACCTCGGCCATTTATTTCCTGATTCCACCAGAAGATGGGAGTTGCGTGGGAGGGCTTATTGAATTTCGGGACCTCTCGAGAGTTGAACATTTGCAACAAAAACTCACCCTGGCACACGAGTAGATGTAGGTGGGTAAAGAATCAGTAGAAAAACAAAAAACGACTCTACTTTGAACTCGTCGTCAAAGTACATTATTATGCGATTTATTCTTTTTTTATTGAATTATTTTCATATACTACAACTACTGGAGGTGAAGAGTCAATATGCCACTTCGGGAAGACAAATGTGACAGCTGGGTGGAACGGCAACACACACACACACACACACACACACACACACACACACACACACACACACACACACACAAACCATAAACCTGCACATCCGCTTTGGAATCCGTCACGGAGAGTTTTCCATCGTAAGTTGAAAGACAATGAGGAGCAGGGGATAGAATATGAGGAGACTACTATGCAGTAAAACACATCAGTCAGCCGTCGTGGTGCTGCGGATTGGTGGATATAGAAGCCTGTGTAGGTGGAAGGTATTGCAGTTCTTTCACCGCTCGGAGCCAAAGACGTGGAACAGGAATACAAAAAGAACATTCTGCAGCGTTTACAACGGCACAACTGCTAACTGACTAAATACTGCCTGTGAAGGACGTTTTTTTTTTTTTTGCCTTTGATGAATTATATCCGCTTTTTTCAAATATACTGTATGTATGTACGTATCGATATATTTCAAAAGACCGGAAGCAAAATGTCAAGCCTTTGAATGTTGGGCTTTTGTTTTTGATGGAGTACTTCTTCCACTACTACCATGGTTAACTGCTAATATTACGTACTTAACGCTTAGCGTTACCCAACACGTGATTTTTACAGAGGTAGCACCCTCACTACCTTTTGCCGTCAGATTCGTGGTTGCAGTCCATTGATCTGCTCGTTCTGCCCTTTGACCCGCGTCAAGGCCCGACTTGCAACGAAACAAATAGGAAATCCTATAGACGACATGGAACAGTAACATTACAGTGTTCATTGGGGCTTTCATTCATAATATTTTGTAACATAAAAAAACTCATTGTATTCATAAAAACAGGACCTTGTCTTTCTATTTCCCATGGCTACTCTGCACCCTGTCCAGTTGTTTTAGTTCCACGCGTTGCACATTGCCTTTTTTTTTTTTTTTTTTTAATAGCTTCTGTAGCTAGCCACTACAAGGAGTTGATTTTGAATGGGCTTTGTAATGGCTACATCACAGCATCACAACTGGGGCCCATTTAAAGTACTCTCAGTCAGCGGCTTTCTAATCCCGGGCCGGCAACAAATTATTTTATGTAAGAATGTGTTGTTGTCTTTGTAAAGGTGTGTAATGTTTCCTAGAATCTTCTATTTGCTGTTCTCTGGATAATGGCCACCTTACACCTGTCTGCCAACGCATAACCGGCACGCTGTGTTTCACACACCCGTACAGCTTGGTCTCGTTATGACCCTACGACACGTGCACTTCCTGTCGGCACCATCGCTGTCATGTGCACAAACTCTCCCCCGGCGGTGACTTCCAGTAGGATGATTCTAACGCGTTCGCATGGGTAAACACGCTTGTTGGGATTCAGGTTGATGGGCGATGCGTACATGCAAGCAGGTATTGGGGTGTTTGTGTGTGTGTGTGCATGTGTGTTTGTGCATGTGTGTGTTTGTGTGTGTGTGTGTGTGTGTGTGTGTGTATAGACATGCACATACATGCATCCGGTCACACATATTTTTCCATTCCTGTCTGATTGTATCGCTTGAAGCCACCTTGCACTCTGGCACCTCCACCCCTCATAGACTCACACACACACACATGTGCACGCACGCGGAAACATTGGCACGCAGTACACACATACACACACATACGCACACAAACACCCGCACATACACACAATTCAGTCTCTGACCACTTCCCGGTCCTGGTGGAATCAAATCGCAGTGCAGGTTTGCGGCGTGAAATAAGGAGCAGCAGACAGCTGCTAATTTGATCTGTCACAGTGTGTTGGGGTGGAGGATCGTCCATAGTGGCGGAGAGATGGCCACCCAGTGCCTGATAAGCACAGCAGCCATCGCACTGCTTTTTTTACTCTCGTAGCATACCTGCTCTACATCAGGTCTCCACAGAAGCTTCTGCACCAAAGTTTCTTGAGTCATGATGAGGTTTTGTGAGGACATGGCAAAAAGTGTCTCTCTTGGTTTCTGGCTCTCTCTCTTGGTTTCGCTCTCTCTCTCTCTCTCTCTCTCGCTCGCTCTCTCTTTAGGAACCTTCTTCTTGTCCTCTTCCTAGTTTATTATGTATATTAACATTTATTATTATATGTTTTTTGTGAGCATATATGTTTCTGATGTTATTTTTTCAATAGTCGTGGACCACATGTGATGTAAAAAAAAGTCTTCCATACGTTATTAATATTAATAATAATAATAATATTAATTATAATGAATAGCATGAGCTTTTTTCAAGCCACTCAAAGCACTTAACATAATGTGTGTGTGTGTGTGTGTGTGTGTGTGTGTGTGTGTGAGCGTGTGTGTAAGTGTGTAAGTGTGTGTGTGTGGGGGGGAGTTAGCGGATCACATCTCATCCACTATGAGTGTGTAGCACCCTCCTGGGCGAACTATGGCAGCCAGTATGTGTCAGATCGCTCACCACACACTGGCTATCACAGTGGAGAGAGAGGAATGAAACAATACAAGTAGAAACATGTGAATGTTAGTGAGGATAGGTAGAATTACCACCTAGCAACGGGACATATGTCCCAGTGATAGCTTATTATGTATGATCTAACAGTGTTCTGCATTTAATCACAATGGCTGACTCGGTTTTATGCCGTCCCGACCTTCTCTTCCTTTTGACTCTGAATCTACGCTTTTCATTAAGAGTTTTCAAAAGATTCCTTCTGGGGTTATGATACGAGTATTTAATTGTATTTCCCTTTCTTTTCTTTTATCAACGGTGTTCAGCTCACTTCTTTGACTGCACACGGCAAGGCCGTGTAAAATCAAAGAACGCAAAAATGGAAACTGAAAGAGAGAGCGAACAAGGAAGAAGCGATACAACGATTTGCATTCATAAGTGGAGCAATGGTTGACTACAAGTGGATGTACTATTTAGCCACAAGAGGATTGACTGGTTGGCTAGAAGCAGAGTGACTGATACGGAGCAACAAATCAGAGAAACCACTACTCTGCTACAAGGGGCACCGTTGTTACATTCCGTTTGAAGTGGCGCAACTGTGATACTCACCCACCAGCGAAGAGACTGGGACTTGGCTGACAGCGCACCGACTGTAATACTCAACTATGAGCAGAACCACCGTTGTACGCGGCTCCCAATAGGGCGACTGTTACCTCGGCAACAAGCGGAAGCGACCATCGCTCGGCTACAAGCGGAGCGACTGATCTACTTGGCTAGGAGCTGTATTGATGAACATCTACATGCAATATGTTGCTTCATTGATTCTTCATTATTCCAATTCCCGGAAAAGCGTTTCGGTGTGGGATGGCAGCGTGATGTACACAATTAATTCACGCTTTCTATTAAAACGGAGTCATTAAAAGTATGCTGCACACAACAACTAAATAATTAAAACCGCAGCAGAACTAACAGAGGGGAAGTCATATTATAATTGATGTCACGTTCTGTTTGTTTCCTCTGCTAATTTAAATAGCCAGCTTTTAGGGAGCAGCGTGGCAAACGATGTACCCCTCATACGTGTCTAAGGTTGACTGTCTTCATGGAAATGGCGTTATTAAGACAAACACATTTGGCTAATTACAACTGCTCTTTAAAATGGCAAGGTTACCGAATGTACAAATATCCAGACGTCAAAGTGCTGCAGATTTTCAGAAAAAGTACTCTAAATTCCAAAGAATGTTGTAAGAAATATATAATACATTTAAAGAAATAAGATGTACAGGAAATTAAGGTGTCACAGCAGAACGTACAGGTTAGTAACTGGGATTCAAAAGTTAATTAAAAAATAATAATAACAGAGATACACCAAAAAGGGAACATATCTATAAACACAACACACGTTAGGAGAAATTACATTTGAAAAAGTAAAAGTATTAGATATGGGGTAGAAAATTACAATCTATAGGCTAGTACATAATTTAAACTACATTACAATGAACAAGACATCTTTTTTTGTTTACTCTTCAAGCTATATTTTTTTCTTCTTCATTTTTCCAAACAAGGAAAAAACCCTGTGAAAATGTATGGGCCTGATTTGCATCATAGTGTGTGTAAATCACTGGTGAATTTGAATCTATCAGACGGGGGCTCGATACCCACAGTGAATGCTTGGCGTCACCGGGAGAAGATGTGTGCCACGGTAATGAGGCAGAATTGATTAGCGTTGGCCCATCAAATGAAGCACCTTTGCTTCAGGAAATTGAAACGACACAAATTAAAGATGTGACCGATGGTGTTTTGAGGATGGCATCACCAATTTCTTTATATATATATATATAAATAAATCAACAGCACATTTGTTATTTTCATTGTTCATCTGAAAAATTACCCTTTACCGCTCTCGAGTCGCCTTGGACATTTCGTTTTTTTTCCCGTGAGGTGTTTCCATCAAAGGTAATTGGTCATATTAGAAAAGCACAAGAGAATATTTAATCGAGTATGTGTCTAGACAAAAAGTAAACAAAGTCAGTGCGTTGATTTAGAAAGCAAGGGGAGTCGGCGCTTACATCTTTTATCTTAAATCAATCCCGGGCTTTTCTGGGAACCTGTTCCGTCCCCAATCACCCAGCATGTGTGTGTCGGCCCGGCTGTAAACAAAGTGCTGTTGTCGGACCTTTTACGAGAACAATGAGCAATGCTTTATTTATTTTATTGTGACTAATGCTAACCTTTAGCCGCCGTGGCTCCGGGCCACCATAGACACTCTTTGTCAATCTACACCCACTTGACCTTCTGGCTCCGGGTTAATGAGAACTGAGACAGTGGGTTCTGACAGCTTCCAAATCAAATCATCACGTCGGATAGCAAAATCCCAAGTCTGAAACGTGTTCAGGACATCTTTCCGATAAAAGCTGCTGTATTAATGTCCCACCCAAACAAGAGTTTAAATATGGATCGATCGGCATTGGTAAATCTCTCTAGCAACGTGAACGGCTTCAAAAGGAGCCACTTAGCGATCGCAAAGCACTAGTGCTCTACTCATGTATGCTGTAGTTGTGTGCTGTTACTGTGACCCCCACACACACACACACGAACGCACATGCATGCACACCCTCACACATGCGCACCAAAGCACAAGTTGACACACACACACACACACACACACACACACACACACACACACACACACACACACACACACACACACGCACACATATTCGCAATCACATCCACGCACACACAGAGTCAGAGACTTGAGGAAGTTGTGCCCTGGGACATAGACAGCCGCTCCATGTCCTCTGCTTGTTCCGCCTCAGAAAGGTCACTGCGTGATTTATGCACCTGTTTTGTCACTTAGACGGAGGAAGTGTTTGCGCTTTCGGGCACCTGACCGAACGTGAAATATGAAAATTAAATTCCGTTCAGGAAGTGATTTCCAAGGGTAAGTATGTGTACAGCTCTCCGCCCAAGTACAGTTTGGGGGGACGCGCTGTTGTTGATGATTGTGGTTGTTTATATGCATGTGGATGCCTGCATTTGCGTGTTTGTGTGCATTAGTGTGTCTACGCATGTGCATGCTTGTACTGTATACACAGATTTTCCGTGCGTGCGTGCGTGCGTGCGTGTGTGTGTGTGTGTGTGTGTGTGTGTGTGCTCGTACATATGTCTGTATGTGCTTATGTGTTTGTGTGTAAGATGTTAAAAAATGTTGCATGTGTTTGCGCCTACATCCGTATATCTGTGTGTTTGTGTGTGTGTGTGTCTGTATATGTGTGTGTTCCTCTATTTCCCAGTCAAATACGAGCATTTGTGTGTACATGGCCATACATCAGGCTGCAGTCATCTATTCTTAAATATGTCAGAGAGAGAGAGAGAGAGAGAGAGAGAGAGAGAGAGAGAGAGAGAGAGAGAGCGAGAGAGAGAGAGAGAGAGAGAGATGGGTCCACGCTTCCTAATGGCGGTCTTACATACTTGCGATGATGTAACGCCACCTGACGTGCTGCCTCATTGCAATGGTCTATTTGTGCTTGAAAATATTAAGAAAACCAAATCTGGTGGCTGTTCCGAGTACATATAATAGTGTCATAGTGTATGTTGTTTTACTCTATGCATAAAGAAAATGGAATAGAAAGATTCCGACAAATGTTTTTATAGCGTTTAATTAAGACCGCGGCTCGACCGCGGTGGGTTTTTCAGATAACACATTTCAGCCAGAGGGGCTTCCATGGCGCAGGAGTCCGTCGCAGCGACAGCTGTGTTGGATGCATCACCTTATTAAATCAGTTACCCAATTTAACTGCACCCCCATTGGCCCCTGCCAGCCCTGGAGGAGTGTGATGCGTATGCAGAAACACTTCCCTAATAACTGGTTTGTGAGGAACGACCTCGTAATACAATCTTGCCGCATGTTTTAAAAATAACGCCACTAAATGGAGCGGAGAAGAAAGGATGATGCTCAGTTCAAAGAGCTTTTTTCTAAACATTAAGTGAGTAGCAAATTGGGATTGACTTCAGAATATGCATATAATGTAAGCTATACAAACAGTAATTATTTACCGTACAGTCATTTAGTTAATCACATCCTACAATCAATATTGGACTGCAAAATTCAAGTGCTGAGTGACCAAGTTTCCAAGAGGAACAACAACTGGAATAGCACAGAGCAGATGCCGACTCGAATGAGATGCAAGGAGCCCTTCATGTATTTGTTAATGTTGTTGATTTTGGTTCACAGAGCATAAGCCCAATGGTCCCTTGATATTGTTATAGTTAATATCTGGGGACAGCATAGTCTCAAGTGTTTTTTTTTTTTTTTTACTCCATACCAAAATATTATTTATATCCACGGTCTACCTGAAGCCATCGTTGAGCTAAGACGCTCACCCTTCATCTGCTCATTAACAACATCTATCTGGAGAGAAAGCATCACTGTAGGTCAGTTTGGAGAACAGCATCTGCTACACAGCATAGCAGTATGTTGGCCAATTAATATTTTTGCTGTGATGTGCAGCAAAGTCATGAAGTAGTAGTGTGTGCAGCGTGTGTTTTATTTTGATTCTGTACGTATCGCTGCTTTCGCTTTTTCACCACTTCAGAGTCAAGCGACACGTGGAGATGTTTGCTCCAGCACTTAGACGCACGTCGCGGAAAAGGGTTGGGGTCTCCTGGGAATAGGTTTGAATGGTGCAACAGCTCCAATAGGGACAGTGTGTATGTGTTTTAGAGAGAGAGAGAGAGCGGGAGGGAGGAAAAGAGATCATCGTTGTGTGTATGCTTTTAAAAGATGCAAGGTAAGTGGGTTTCGAAAGAAATTGACTTTCGAAAGAGAAAGACAGAGAGGGAGTTTGACAGACACGAAGGGGATTGAATAGTAATGTTTGGCCCTCATTGACAGGAATTAACCACACAGGAAAAGTGAGACAAAATTTGCCCTATACCACCAGTGACACTTCTGCACCCTGTGACACGCTAAGGGTGCCTGTCAGGTCAATTAGAGCTACTTTTCTTACATTTCCCCCAACTACCTTCATTAGTGCTGTGTTTGCCCTTTTGTTGTGGTTGTAGTAGTTGTGTTGTTGTGTTGTGTCCTTGGCACTGCTTGCTACTGGCATAAGTGCCAGTAGCAGTACCCCCCCCCCCCCCCCCCCCCCCCCCACACACACACACACACACACACACACACACACACACACACACACACACACACACACACACACACACACCTTTCCTGGCGCTAACCACTAAGTGTAAAAAGTGTTAAAAGTAAGCTTGTCAAACACCAGTCTCGGTGAAGGTCAACTGTCGCATGGCGTTGGCTTTTTCCGTCTGACGCATCCCAACGGACGTGCTGTTGGGGGAAGCTGGTTAGTAAGGAGCCAATTAATTAATGGAAAAATGTTCCCACCTCAGATGAATGTTCACTCGTCGCCTGTCCTGGACAACATTATGGAAACACATTACGAATCATTACCAATGATGGGATCTATAACGCGCCAAAAAAAACGATTTTGTGACTCACTCATACTTAATTTGAATAAGTGTTTTCCATTTTCCAATGTTGTGTGAGGGTTGGGTCACATTTGTAAATTATAATTTTTTTCTAAATAACAAAAGAAGATTGTTGAAGAGTCTGTCGAGAGTAGCCTATTCAGAACAAAGAAAATTGTGGTACAATAGTACAGAATATTTCTAAATCTTAGCAGAAGACACAAGAACATTGTCCAAGTCTGTATAGACGGTAGGCCTCATTGTATTGCTGACATTGATCCCAGTGAAATCCATACCTTCCGAAACAATCTGCCTGTGGTTGCTTATTTCCACTGCACTGAATGGATCATAATAATCACTCCATAATTTCAGCAATTATGAACATCAACGATGATGGTCCACTCTTGAGTGACTCCAATACCGATGTCAGAATGGAGAAAATGTATTACTTTCCTGATAAATGTTTTTGAAATAATGCAACAAAAAACTAAAATCAAATTGGGTTTTGCTTTTGTATCGTCCATAGTAACTACTACAATGGATATTTACCAGCAAGAGTAAAACGTGCTAATGCCATTTTAACCAAAGCGTTTCACGCCACTGAGGCACACGGACGAAAGGCATATTGTTGGAGTTGTACAAAAGAAAAGCACTTTGCGGCTCAAAATGCTTATTCATTTGTCGCTCTTTTTCACATTGTCTGCCACACGGAGGAGCGGCTCCTTTTAAAGGTTCTGTTTTGTGATGTGTTGCACAATGAGCAAACGCAGCGTGCGGCTGTTCTTCTGCGTGGCTTGTAGATGAGAGAGAGAGAGAGAGAGAGAGAGAGAGAGAGAGAGAGAGAGAGAGAGAGAGAGAGAGAGAGAGAGAGAGAGAGAGAGAGAGAGAGAGAGAGAGAGAGAGAGTAATGTTGGAGTAAGTGCTGTTAGAGCAGCAATTTCCTTTCACGATTGGCCCAGCCCACCTGCTGGGTTCTCCAAACAAGACCCCCTCCCTCCCTCCCTCTCACCTGGTGGATCAAAGCCCCGCCGTGAACTCCTTTTGTTGTCGTTGGCTGATTTTGTTTCAATTTGCTTTTATTTATGGCATCTAATTGGCTTTAACGATTTGGAGGGGAAGCATTTAGTCTGAAACATCTGGTGTTATTTACCTTTTTTAAATTGTATTAATACATCCTTAACCCCAGCATTGTTGGATGCGAACTGGAAAACACCAACTTTTCCGAAACTCTATTTTCGTTTTTTTGTTCTACTTTTTCATTCTATGTTAAGTGCTGTTCTGAGTGCTGGGTTCAGCGCAGGTGTCAATGAGCCCATAATGCGCAGGTGTCACATCACACATTCGATCCCGGTACAAGAAAATAAGGGCTTATCCGGCCTCCGCGTCATTTTAGTTTTTCCCAGTTGCTCCAGATCACTATGAAGCCTTCATGGAGCAAGTCTAAATTGTCACCCAACTCCTCAAAATGGTTCTCGGTTGTCACCACCCATCACACCCGTTTGCTTCATTAGATGTGGCTCACGCCTCCAGATAGTTAGACTTCCTTTACACTCAGGGGCTGCCCTCGCTTAAAAAAAGAAAATAAGCACAAAAACGGAAAGAGGAGGAGGAGGAGGGCAGCTGTCCACATCCTCTACATCCATTCCTCCTGTTGGTTGTGTGTGAGAGGGAGCATCTGCCTCCACCTTCCGATCCATGTCCCTCCTGCTCACAACCCCACCAACGTCCTGGGTAATGGCCGGGCGACGGTGGCCTTCAGAGGTTATGAAGCGGGAGATGAGGGATCTGGGGGTGGAGAGGCCAAACTGATTTCCCCTCCAGGAGGCTCTTCATCCTGGGGGCAGCTGGTGGAGGAGCAGGTGATGACGACAACACAGCCACGGTTGCCTAAAGCCCAGGGATAAAACCCCCGGCAAATTGCTCCCAGCTGGAACAGGGGTACAGGGATACTGGTGACAAACTGGGGACCGTCCAGCGCATTATTCTTCACCGAAAAGTAAATGCGCTGGGGCCCCAGTGTGTCGGTTATTTTGGGTTACTTTGTGTCACATGTGTTCTTGCTAAGCTCTACATCATTCCATGATTTTACTTATATTTTTGGTCCCACTGTATCCATAACAAACTACATATGCAATGTACCGTGATTTACCAATGGCTTTGCTATTGCTAACTGACTAAATAAGATAGCTAAAGGCCCGATACGTAGCTCCTAAGTAATCCTTTTTGCTGCTAAAATTGGAGCAATTTTCAACACCAGAGTAGAAAGTATATTGTTTTATAGACAACAAATACACGCTGTCACCTTGTAGCACCAGTGCAAGCTTTGGTGACTGTGTGGAGCAAAAACAAGGCTAAACTGATTCCAACCGCTATCCTCGGTTAACGCTGTTGTCGTCTTGCAGACGTTTGTGGAAAACCATCTCTATCTTTAAGCCCTTTATATTTCTTTATATATACGGATTTCTGAGGGATTCACTCAATTGACCAGAATCAATGCCATCCTCTTCCTGTTTAAAAGGGTTATGGGCACCCTGCCAGGAGTAGGCCTACAGATAATTGAATGGTACTCATTCTACTTCTCGGTGATTCCCCGTGGTACCTGAAGGGACTTGGATAGACTAACCATTCTGTGGCATTTCTATATTGTATTTTCTTTTCAATTCCTTGCGATGGCCATTAATGAAAGGGAATTTGATAGGCGTGTATAGAGGGAGAGATCGAGAGCGGAAGGTAGAGAGGATGTGGGTGTCTCGGAAGTCATTGTCTGTGCCAGGGGTTTCATGGTTTCAACATGGCTCTGTTATGAATTTCACGTTGCTTCCCTGCTGATAAAAGAAATGTGCTTTCTTAAATACTGAATACTCTGGAATTGGTTTAGGAAGAGAATACTTTCAATAAAATACCTGAGGCTCCATTTAGTGATTTTTCTTTTTGTGGTGAATTTAACCGACCTTCTGCATACAAATTTCGCTGCCGGATAGTGGCTAGAGTGTTGGACTCCCAGTGTATCTTTAGGCGTCCTACAGCAAGATGCCTCACCCCTGACCTGTTCCTACAAGCATAATAATTCAATAGAAGTTACTTTGGATAAGTGTCTAAATAACTACATCATCAGTGTTGGACAGAGCATTATAGGGTTTTAAACCAAGCAGCTGCCGTGACCATCTGTCTCATGTGGAAGAAACGAGGATGTAGTTCCTCTAACGGCCTATAGGTGGTCCATAGTAGGTTGCTGCAGAATGATCCACCACCATTCTAAGTCAACAGGAATAATTGTGATTTAATTCTCGCAATACAAAGCCAATGCATATTTTCTACGTTCTGTTTTAAACAAAGTGGCTGGTTCACATTCATAACATGTATTTTGCGAGGTCGTTATTAGGTTATTAACTATTACATTTCAATGAGTGTTGGCCAAAGACTGGTGTGAGGTGGCTATTCAAGTCCTGCCCTCAATTAACCAAACATGGCACTTTCCACTGCTGATTGGAAAGAATGCAGAGAAGAGAAGTTTTATTAAAGGTGCAGTGTGTAGTATTTAGGGGCATCTAGCAGTGGGGTTGCAGATTGTGACTAACTGAATATAATCCAAAACGATAGGTCACAGTTTACAAGTAAGATAGCAATTATGATTGGTAATTGAAAATGCATCCTCTCTTGAGCCGTTTGTCCATTCTGGGCTACTGTAGAAACAATATGATGGAATAGGACCCACTCCCAATGTAGATCAATGTAGGCTCATTCTAAGGTAAAGAAAACCGAACAATTCTTATTTTCATTTCTTACGAGTCTATTCTGCTTGATACCACAAAATTCTACACACTGTAACTTGTAACAACAAAGACTCATGTCTATGTCGCAGAAAACTAATTATGGATTTCCGTTGATTAATGAATGTAAAATTGTTGTTTGTAAAAGATTCAGACAACTGCATGTTCATTTAATTAGCTTGATACATAATCTCTAATATTAATTATGGCGAGAGGTCAGTCGTCATCCTCAACAGTGCTGTGCATCCCAAAGTTATAAAATAAACACAACTCTTAAGACTCATGTTCCCAAAATAAAACTGATTTCTAAACTGCATTTTGACGAGCACCCGAGAAGCCAGTAACACATTATAAATAAAAACATTCATTTTTTACACGGCACAAAGGCCCCTCATTAGTTATGATTTTTCACCCATGGCATGTGTATGAACCACTTTTTCAAAGAAATTACACAAAAAGTGGGGGAAGCTTTTGAAGATTTAATGAATCGCTTCGGATGACATCTACATGTGGATGTGTCCTCACACAATAAGTGAAATAATATTATTTTTTGAATAAAAAATGAATAAAGTTTAACTATGTTTCATTATGCAAAAGCGTGGCGCACAATGTGTCAAAGATTTATATGGCGGGGCAACAAGAATTTCATCAATAATAGAGCTGCAGTTTCATCCTCTTTCCCAAGGACATCATGTCACTTTTCTTCTAGTGGTTGTGAGACTTGGAGCTATTGACAATGTTTTTTGTATAATTGTAAGTAAGAATGTTTTCACTGTGCTCATTGACATTGCGTCTATGTGTGTGTGTGTGTGCGGTGTGTGTGTGTGGGTGTCTGTCATAGTGTCTTTGTGTCTGTGGGTGAGTTTGTGTGTGAGTAGTATGTGTCTATATGTATCTGTGTATGCTTTCACAACCGTGTGTGCTTGTGAATGAGAAGCGAGAGTGTGCACATTCGCCTATGTGTGTACGTGTGTGTGTGTGTGTGTGTGCCTCAGTGGGTTTGTATCTCTCTGTGCGTATGTGTTGACACGAACCTGTGTACAAGCCTGTAGGATTGTGTGTGTGTGCTCGTGTGCATATGTGTGCACTTGTGTCTGTGTGGATGTGTGTGTGTCTGCGCACTGCAAATACCCACCCTGCTTCTGAATGCCTTCTCAATCTTCGGTCTCCATCTCTCTCTCTCTCTTTACCTCTCCCTCAATATCTCAGAGGTCACCGACTAAGGCTTCATCACAAGGCAGACTCCCTGTCGCCGGAGGATATGTGTGTGTGTGTGTGTGTGTGTGTGTGTGTGTGTGTGTGTGTGTGTGAAGATGGCCGCCGCCACCGCTGAAAAGGGATGGATATCTATTTGGGAGGGAGCAACGCTACAGCTCTGCTGCAGATTGTCCACTGTGTTGTGTTGTCAATCAAAGCCCCCCCCCCCCCCCCCCCGTCCCCGTCCCCGTCCCTTTAATTGCGTCGCACAACTTTGGATTCCGCCCCATACCACGGGCCGCCATACCGCCACACATCCCCTGGCTCGTATCTTTCTTTGCTTTTCCCCCCTTGCTAAGACAGAGGAAGTATGCGAAGCGTGGCGGAAGCAGCTTGATGGATATCTATGATTGGAAAAGTGCGGCTTGGAGGCTCTGACACGTATCACAGCGGGGCAGGGGCTATACGCCGGCCATGGCGGTTTCCATCAGTTCACTTTTCATCTTCCTTTTTCTTTTTTTTCTCTCCTTGTTCTTCTGCTTCTTGTGTTGCCTTTTTTTTATTGAAACCGTCAAAGAGAGATATTGACCTCAGCCACTGTCGGGCAGGCCTATGTTTGTTTGTTTGTTAGGACATTACGTTGGATGTCAGCCCTAGTGGCTGCCACTCTCTCTCTCTCTCTCTCTCTCTCTCTCTCTCTCGTTCTCTGTTAGAAGAGAAGCCATGGCTGAAAATTCCACTCACTGTAAGTTCCCACACAGATGGAGAGAGAGAGAGAGAGAGAGAGAGAGAGAGAGAGAGAGAGAGAGAGAGAGAGAGAGAGAGAGAGAGAGAGAGAGAGAGAGAAATGCATGGGGGGGAATGGAAGGGACTTAGCTTATGGTGGGTCTGGTACAATGGACAGCTACCCTTAGACAACCGCCAACCCGATGCTTTACGCTCAACCCAAAGCAACAGTGGTGATCCAGAGTTGCAGCAGACCAATTGCCATTTTAAAGAGTAACACACATCTGTGATTATTCTTCTGTATAAAGGTTTTATCTTTATGTATTTTCAAACTCAATTTTCGGGAAGGCAAAAAAAAATGTTTCAGATGATTGCGCACTGGAACCGTTTCGACAAACAACAAAGATTGGATATTATGAAATGACATTTTAATTCAATATGACTCATTCATGTTGTTTGGAAAAAAATTATGATGGCAACCTCATTAACAGATAGATAGATTCGCAGTGAACAGACAAAAGTGCATAGTACATAAATAGGTGCAATATGTTGTTTGCACTCCTCGAATCCAAAACCGAAACATTCATAGTTTTATTGTAGCCGGTGTATTGTCTGTTGCCTTTGGCCATTATTAGCAAAATGATATAATTCCAAAACCTCTGAAAATGGTTTGTGTTATTGGCCAACTTTATAATATAACAGAAAGACTAGCTTGAGGTGAGGTTACATCAACCCCCTCCCCAACCAAAGCCAACACGTTTCCCAACCTTGGTGTCGGGAGCCCATGTGTGGCTGCCTGATTTGCATACGGGGTCGCGGGAGGCTCTCAAAGTCTACACAAAAACAGATGCAATGTGCAAAGATCACAGAAGTTGAGTTCAAAATCGTGTTGAAACTATGTGCACTGAGGCAGAAATGTAAGAAAGAAGGGTAAAAAAAAAAAAGGCTGTGAACTTCTGCGCCATGTTGTCCTCGACCCTCGCCATCCGAGCCACAGCTGGCCTGGGCATCGACCCAAAAAAGCTGTCTGCCATGGCCACCGGTGATCCCAGCAGCAGCAGCAGCAGCAGCAGCAGCAGCAGCAGTAGCAGCAGCAGTATTGGCTCAAGACTCAGCCCGTGAGCACTGCAGCCATCAGCTCCGCTCCAACACTTTATTCCGTGTCCACTCCCACCGTGTTTAATCCATACCACCTCCACGGCTCGGCTTTCAAGAAGCGGTGAGAGCTTTCACCCAACGATGACCTTGACTCACATCCATCAGGCGGACATGCGCTGGCAGGAAAGCAAAGTAAACTGCTAAAGAAATGAAAGGCCACTGATCATCTCCCCGCGCATGCTGGTGGCGGTGAGTGGCCCTGATTTCCTTGTACTGAAAGGAGGCCTCTTCTCATTACTAGTGAGTACCGTTTGCTAAAAAGAGGCGTGTTTACGGAAGATCACGACAAGTAATTATCATGAGTGGGTGTTGAGCCGAGTTTCATGCAGTGGAGATTATAGTGTTTCTCTCCTCCCCTACTCTAACTTGGGTTTTTTTTTCTTCCTCTTCGCTCTCTCTTTTCCTCCCCGCTGGAGCACTTTTAACCCACAATCCAAACAGCTTTGACAGGGATTATGGAAGTTTGATGAGAGAGAGAGAGAGAGAGAGAGAGAGAGAGAGAGAGAGAGAGAGAGAGAGAGAGAGAGAGAGAGAGAGAGAGAGAGAGAGAGAGAGAGAGAGAGAGAGAGAGAGAGAGAGAGAGAGAGAGAGAGAGAGAGAGAGAGAGAGAGAGAGAGAGAGAGTAATGAAGCAGCAATGTCAGGGGATGATTTATCTCTCTCTCTCTAGTTATGTCTGGCTTCCCTGAGATCTCATCCAAATGTCACTGTCAAAGACAATTCAATTCAAGATATGCACAAAGTGAGTGATGTTGAACTTCCAGCAATGGGATGGTTATTGCCTGTTTGATGTGAGGGTTTTTTCTTACTTCTTAACACCCAGTGTGATGACAACCATGCAGAAGATGACACAATGTTGGGGCCAATATAAATGTTAAATAGCTAAGTTCAGGTTCAGGAAAACACATTATATTTCTCTTTTTTAGGCCTGTCAAGGTGTTGTACACTTTTACACTTATGTATTCAGGAATGGCAGGTCAAGTGTTAGGGGTGTAGTCACATATAAATAGTGACAGTGTGTGCTGCAAAATATATGTTCCCCTTGTTCAAAAACAAAAGAGCCACTATTTGGCAAAACAAACACTTTACATAAGCCAGTAGCTAAAAATGAATTTGGTGGTATATTCAATGATCAGATCAACAAATGATTGATTCATTTTAATGACAGCCCATTAGTACAACACGCAATGGCTAATTGTCTTTATGAGTAATTTATCTAATTTCCAAACCATGTTCAAAGAGTGTAAGTGACTCATTTTTTGAGTTTTTTTTTGCGGTTCCAGGATCTAAATCCACAGCGCTGCAGGTATCAACACTTTATCATGGTGCAAGCCGGTACAGGCCTATACACTTTATCGTTTCATGTCACTTTTGTTGATTGAAAATGTTACCCCGAGAAATGCCTCTGTTTGTATTTGTGTGTTTCATGCATAACCATTGCATTTATATTTGATTTGATACACGTTATTAATCCCCAGAAGCTAAACTGGAAATATATTGAAAAAATATAATCTTTAAAACATTTTTGTTTTCTTCGTTTTTATCATCAATCTTTTTTATATTTTTACTTTCCACAGTGCGTGTGTATTCTGTTGTCAAGGCTGTGACCCTCTGTGACTTTTCATTCGTCTTCATTGACGTTAAGGCGACCGCGATGCCCCAACACGCCCTCGAACGTGATATATGGCGACAAGCGTTGGTTGTGCTTGTCTGCAGAATGATACCCTCTCTTTTTTTTCTCTTTTCTTTCTTTCTTCGTATTTTTCCGGGCTGGTCTTTGGTCTATTTTGATCACGTCTTTTCCATCTAAAATTGAATCATCCCACTTTGTCAATCTATTATTTTCAGAGACAAAGTGAATAGTGACCAAAGTGTATATATATCATGAAGTTCCAGTATCAGTTTTTAGCAAAAGGTCCCTTTTGTATGTTCAGTACTTTCATATCCGACGTGGGTTTTATCTCTGGGGTTGACGAGGTTCTGTGTGTGTTCTGGTTGTTCAGATCCACCTCTCCTTACTGACTTACGTCTGGCGCCTGCGTGAATCCCAGTTCTCCTCAACGCCTTGGCTGTGAAGGCGCTGATTAGTATGCATGACTGAAACTCAAAGGTAATCAGGAAGACCAAACTTAACCAAGCTTTTAATTGTTGTTTATGTAGCTGTTCCATTCGATTCCAATCATGGTGTGGGATTTGTGCAAAATAAAGAGTCATAAATGGCACAATAAGGGTGTTTATATCTCCGGTAAACGACACTGTAGATTCTGATTAAGGAGATTGCTAACGCAGTGATTGAGATTCAACAAAGTCGATTATACCAATAGTATTTATTCGAATTATTCTCGTTAGCTTAGTGAATGATTTGAAACACTGCAGTGCCTTGAAAAACAAACATCATTGCTGTAGCAGCCCAAAACTTTACCTTAATGATGTTGATGGCAAAGTATGCATGGAAATACTACCTGGATTATCATGAAATACATTTAATGTTCCCTTCGAAAAGCCTTCTGTTAAAAAAGCCAAAACTATTTGCATATTGTTTTTACATTTCTTCACTTTAATTTGCAGTATGTAAAAATAAACAAAGAAAAACATTTCCGAACACGACCTTAAGAATATGCACCCACGAAATATTACACAAACAAGGAAGGCGGCAGCACTATCAAAATATATGGGAACATTTTATTCTCATAATACAACATGCGAGAATAAAACATTGGCACACATCTTACACAATCCTGCTGCCTTGTTTCGCAGTCCTCCATTATCCTCACCGCAGAATTCGACCAAGGCTATATTATCATGTGTCCGTACGTGTCTCTCTCAGCTCTATCCTAAAGCAGGCGCTCTCTGAAAAAGGAGCGGCTCCTCTAAACCTAGCTATACAAGGCCCTCAGTTGGCCTCGACTCCTCTGCACCAGCATCCACACGCATCCAAGCCCCGTAATATAATCCTGTTACATTCCACTTCCAGAGACACTGACGTGGTCTGCCCGCGAGCACCCTGGGGCTGGCGGCAGCTCCTTCCAAACGCACACACACCCCCCCCCCCCCCCCCCCCCCCCCCCCCCCCCCCCCACGCACCACACACCCCCACCCCCCCCCCTCCCCCCCCCCCCCTCCCCCCCCCCCCCCCCCCCCCCCCCACCTCCCCCAAGCGGAACCACCGAGAGCCGCTCTGCTCTGCTGCATGAAATATGGAATACAGATGAATTATACACAACACCTGCTCCCGTTTGATACGCACCGCATTGTAAAGGAACGTGTGGTGGGGAGCTTTCATTGCGACCCACCCGTTCCTCAAAGTGATGATGACAAG
>JACYXH010000676.1:35000-99229 GCA_026745465.1 Lota lota | reverse complement strand
TATCTCATCTTACCTCATCCCCTACCAGCTCAACGTGCTCTGTGAGGCCCTTACCTTACCTTATCTTAACCTATCTCATCTTACCTCATCCCCTACCAGCTCAAACGTGCTCTGTGAGCCTTACCTTATATCTTAACCTATCTCATCTTACCTCATCCCCTACCAGCTCAACGTGCTCTGTGAGGGCCCTTACCTTATTATCTTAACCTATCTCATCTTACCTCATCCCCTACCAGCTCAACGTGCTCTGTGAGGCCTTACCTTAACTTTAAGCGTAGCGCCGTATCAGCGTTGGTGCCGTAGAAACACCAGAGTGAAGCGTTGCGCCGCGCAAGCGTAGGCGCGTCTATCAGCGTAGCGCCGTAGCAGCGTAGAGCCGTATCAGCGTAGCGCCGTAGCAGCGTAGCGCCGTATGAGCGTAGCGCCATATCAGCGTAGCGCCGTATCAGCGTAGCGCTAGCGCCGTTAGAAAGCGTTGCGCCGTAGCAACGTAGCGCCGTATCAGCGTAGCGCCGTAGCAGCGTAGGGCCGTATCAGCGTAGCGCCGTAGCAGCGTAGCGCCGTATCAGCATAGCGTAGCGCCGTATCAGCGTAGCGCCGTATCAGCGTAGCGCCGTAGCAGCCAGCGTAGCGCCGTATCAGCGTAGCGCCGTATGAGCGTAGCGCCGTAGCGCCGTAGCAGCGTAGCGCCGTAGCAGCGTAGCGCGCCATGGGTTTGGGTTTGGCCAGCCGACCTCTTTATCTCATCTCTCCAACACTGGTGGTCAAAGTAGCCATTCCGTTCTGGGAATGAACACGGCGGCTCTCGCTCTGTCCCGATGTCAGGGGGAGCGGGGGGCGCCCATTGGTCAACGTTTAGGTTTGTTTCTCGATCAGGGTGTCGTCATCGTCTAACTGACGTCACTTCCTGTCGGACCCCTCTTGTCATCGTCTAACTGACGTCATTTCCTGTCGGACCCCTCTCGTCGCCGTTCTAACTGACATCACTTCCTGTCTGCCCAGACGCCCCCAGACGTCTCCGTGGCGGGGCTACGACGGAGACTGGTACGTCGGGCGGGGGAAAACGGCAAGCTGACCTGCCGCGCCAACGCCAACCCCCCGCACACCACTTCAGATGGATCAGGTGTGTGTGTGTGTGTGTGTGTTGTGATGATCAGGTCTGTGTGTGTGGGTGTGTGAGTGATGATCAGGTGTGTGTGTGTGATGATCAGGTCTGTGTGTGTGTGTGATGATCAAGTGTGTGTATATTGTGTGTGTGTGTTAACATGTGCTAAAAGTTGAGCTATAGCGATGAATGAAAAGCCCTTATCCTCTCTGGATGACTGCTTAGTCGCAGTCACATTTAAAACGAATCACAATCCCAAAGCTTTTGGATCGGGACGAGACTGCTGGAGGGGAACTCATGTCCCTCTCCTCCTGTCTCCTCTGGTCCTTATGTCCTCTCCTCCTGTCTCCTCCTGTCTCCTCCTGTCTCCTCCTGTCTCCTCTGGTCGTTATGTCCTCTCCTCCTGTCTCCTCCTCCTCTCCTCCCAGGTGTAGAATAATAATGTTTAAATCAGTGATTCTGAGCACAATCAAATGTCCAATAGACACTTTCACAGAGATTTACCATAATGTGCCAGGGCATGGTTAGTAGACTAAAGAAGATAAGGCTACTAACAGTCTACTAAAAAAGGAGCAGAAATTTTAAGATATCTTAAATTAAAAGCCCAAAAGTGACGTCATCTTCGTAGTAAGTATGATGATGTGGACAGGAAGAATGCCATTTGGGATATCGTAAATGTTCTTTTTGACTAGGACTTTAATTAGATATCAGCATTAAATATGCAGTCTAGCTATTCAATGTTAATACAGCAACAATAACTTAAAGATATCGTAAATGAAGTTTTGTCTAGCACAATCAACGTGGTTGATAGGTCGAAATGCAACTTCTACTAGTAAGCATGTTATTGTGGATATCTTTGTCCACCATTCTGACTAGTGAGAATACAATGTTGACTAGGAGAAAAGCCTTTATGGATATTTAAAATGCAATTACAGATAGGAGGGTGGTTAGATTACAGGTTAAACCTGCTTGCCATTGGTGGGGCTTTATAACACTTTGAACAACGCAGATTTGGCGGGATACTATACACTACCTTGTCATCCTGCTATTTTTTTCCTATTTTTTTTTCTATTTATTCCTATTTTTTTTCCTAATTTTTCCTGCACCTCCATCAACATAATCTATAACGTTAGTTTATGAGAATATGCATTTTAATTGAATATTTCGTTACCTTTTCCCACAAAACATTGGTCCAAAGATGACCTGCAAAAATCAAGGCATATATGTACATATTAATCGACGTACAAAACATAACGTTTTCTAGTGCCTGCTGTTATACAAAACACAATAATAACGTTAGTCAATAACTTACTCATTCTAATTAACATTTGTAAATTGCATGGCTATTTGTATATGTTACGAACCTGGATTTGTCCCCTGGCTTTTGTTAGGGAATTAGGTAGTACTTTCGGTACATCAAAGCAGTCCATGTTTATTTGAACAAATCAAATGATGCGATTTCGTAAAAAAAAATTGGCGTTTTTAGGTTCGTTGTTTTCACCCTCGAACGTCGGGATTCTACTTTGTTGGTTGAAAGTCCCGCGCTGCTGCCGCTTTAGTACTGTTCCTTGTTTCAGTGTTTCTGGCGGTCGCATAACAAGCAACTTTTCGGTGCATTACCGCCACCTTATGAACAGGAGTATAAATCACGGATCCTATTTCTCATAGAAAATAAAACAGCCCTATTACTTGTCTTTGCAACCTCCTTTTGGATGTTATAACAATGTCTTAACTTACTCATCCTACGGATTCATTTCCACTAACTCCTGAATGCGCTGGAACCCATATCAACTTAACCACCATCCCCATCCTCTGGATTCTGAACAGTGATTGTAATTTTTCAAACAAAAGATCTTGCCTGATTGAATTATGAATCTGGAGACTCTTCAATACTGCACATTAATCTAAACTGAACAATGTACGAAGTGGTCTAAAGTCCTCTCCCCACTGTAACGCTAGGTATATGGCCATCATCTCCCCTATATACACTGATAGATGACTGGTTATTCGTTTTTTTTATCAGTTGAATCATATGAGAAATCGTAAGAAAACGTCTTTGCTCCATCGTTCTGTCCATCTCCTTGAATACTGGAAAGCTAGAATCATAATCAAACAAAGAAAGAACAACATTGTCTGTTGACTATCATTAAACTAGGCCCAACTGTAGTGCATTGATTATACTATATTATCCTGACCAGGACCTTGGTATGTAAAAGTGAAGTGGTGTTGTCCTTCACACGAGTTATCACTTTAGATGATAATTCTTTTTCTCTGTGAAGAGATGCGGATATGGTGAGGTGTGAAGCCATTTTTTGAATTCAAATTTTGTCTCAAGTCAATAAATGTGTATAAAACGCAAGCTTACCTTTTGTTCAAAGGTCGGACTCGTACTGCCACTCGCACTGAGGCCATAGTTCAACACAACGCTGCAGACCTGAAACAAACACACGGCCTATCCTCCACATTGGTGGATGCACTAGTTAATTGACTCACCTGTGTGTTTTTACCTTATTTATTTGCTCGGCGAATCCTGCAGTGGGAAACACTGTGGAGACGAGGCATGGCTATTAATGGATAGCTCATGTCACACACGTTGTTTTCTGAACATGGCCTTGTCCGAGACCCATAATGACTTTATGACTGAGCCAGGCGAAAGCGTTCAGTGTATGGGGGTGGAATTTCTTTTCTACCAGCCCTAGCCTTAAGAAGTTTGGAATCATAACGCCTCTCGTCTGAGTCTGCCTGGATCTCAAATCAAGCGAGCCGTTTCTGTGACGCTGCCTTCTAGCAATATTAGTTATATATTCATTATTGTATAATAACATTATTCCTGGTCACGCCTGTCCCTATTACAGTACACAGTTGACACACTAGAGCAGGGGTCGGGAACCTATGGCTCGCGAGCCAGATGTGGCTCTTTTGTTGATTGCATATGGCTCGCAGATAAAACAAAATATTCTCACTTGTTTTAATCCATCCATCGATTTTTCACTGCGCATGTCCTGTTCAGGGCTGCAAAAGCAATTGTCCATTATTTTAATTGGATGATACTGGCCTACGTTTGCCGTTGCTGGGTAAAACAGGTAAACGCCCCCTTTTGAATCAGTCTGAGACTGCGTCTGCTCGGTCATTAGCTCAAAGCTAACCCTTCGACGAAGAAGATGGCGAAAAGAAAAAAAGACGACGAGTATCGTACATTTCAGGACGAATGGACCGAAGAATTCGCCTTTGTGGAGAGAGCGGGTTCTGCGGTGTGTCTAATTTGCAATGACAAAATTACATCGTTGAAACGGTCGAATGTAAAGCGGCACTTCGACACGCGCCACGCTACCTTTGCATCAAAATACCCTGCGGGAGACAGCAGAAAGAAAGCGTGCCAAGAGCTTCTGAGCAGGGTGCAAGCTAGCCAGCAGCAACTCCGCGTATGGACCCGGCAAGGTGACTATAATTCGGCTAGCTTTGCTGGTTCTTTAGCAATAGTGAGGAACGGAAAACCATTCACAGATGGCGAGTATGCTAAAACGTTCATGCTGGATGTAGCCAATGAACTTTTTGATGATCTTCCGAACAAAGACAAGATAATCAAACGGATACAAGACATGCCTCTGTCGGCAAGAACTGTTCATGATCGTACCATCGTGATGGCAAACAAAGTGGAGGAAACGCAAGTGAAGGACATAAATGCAGCGCCGTTCTTTTCTCTGGCTTTGGATGAGTCAACAGACGTGAGCCATTTGTCGCAGTTCAGCGTGATTGCAAGATATGCTGTTGGTGACACACTGCGCGAAGAAAGTCTTGCTGTTCTGCCATTAAAAGGGTCCACAAGAGGTGAGGATTTATTCAAGTCTTTCATGGAGTTTGCTCAAGAAAAAAGTCTACCTATGGATAAACTTCTCTCAGTGTGTACTGATGGTGCTCCGTGTATGGTGGGGAAAAACAAAGGATTTGTGGCGCTTCTCCGTGAACATGAAAATAGACCCATCCTAAGTTTCCATTGCATTATACACCAGGAGGCACTTTGTGCTCAGATGTGTGACAGGCAGTTTGGCGAAGTGATGTCGCTGGTCATTCGTGTGATCAACTTTATTGTTGCCCGAGCCTTAAATGATCGCCAGTTTAAAACACTGCTGGATGAAGTTGTAAATAACTATCCTGGTCTGCTTTTGCACAGCAATGTGCGTTGGTTGTCAAGAGGGAAGGTGCTTAGCCGTTTTGCGGCTTGCCTGAACGAAATCCGGACTTTCCTTGAAATGAAAGGCGTCGGGCATCCTGAGCTAGCCGACACCGAGTGGCTCCTCAAGTTTTACTATCTCGTAGATCTGACTGAACATCTGAACCAGCTCAACGTGAAAATGCAAGGCATTGGAAATACAGTGTTATCCCTTCAACAAGCTGTATTTGCTTTTGAAAACAAGCTGGAGCTTTTCATCACGGATCTTGAAACAGGTCGTTTACTACATTTTGAAAAACTGAGCCAATTTAAAGATGCATGCACAGCAAGTGAGCCCATTCAAAACCTTGATCTCCACCAGCTAGCTGGCTGCACATCCAGTCTCCTACAGTCCTTCAAAGCACGCTTTGGAGAATTTTGTGAGCACACTCGTCTTTTTAAGTTCATCACCCATCCAAACGAGTGTTCACTGAACACAGCCGACCTGAATTACATCCCTGGTGTCTCCGTCAGAGATTTTGAAGCAGAAGTGGCTGACCTGAAGGCCTCAGACATGTGGGTGAATAAGTTCAAGTCACTGAATGAAGATTTGGAAAGAATCACACGACAGAAAGCGGAGTTGGCGAGCAAGCACATGTGGACAGAAATGAAAAAAACTCCAACCCGAAGACCAGCTGATTCTCAAAACTTGGAACGCGCTTCCTGTCACATACCACACACTGCAGCGTGTGAGTATTGCTGTATTGACCATGTTTGGATCTACGTATGCATGTGAGCAGTCATTCTCACATCTTAAAAACATCAAGTCCAACCTACGATCACGTTTAACGGATGAAAGCCTCAACGCTTGCATGAAGCTTAACCTCACCAAGTACCAACCCGACTACAAAGACATCAGCAAATCCATGCAGCACCAGAAGTCGCATTAATGGTGAGTGTTATAACAACATTATTTAAAAGAATAAATTCAGAGGCTTATTATACTGACATTTAGTTGAATTCACTTTTAAAATATATTATATGGCTCTCACTGAAATAAATTTCCAAATTTTTTGCTTTCATGGCTCTCTTAGTCAAAAAAGGTTCCCGACCGCTGCACTAGAGTAAATGAAATGCGTTGATTTCGATTTTATGTTTACTGATGATGACGTCAATGCGTCCCATGATGCACTACGGCTCACGAAACTAACCCGGGGATATTCAAAAGAATGGCAGAGGAGTCGCTTATAACATTTTCTAAAGGAGATTTAGAGGATAGCACTAAAACGTACAGCGTTATTACTAGCAAAGATGAAGGGTGGTCGTTATTACAGAAAGAGAGCAGCGATCCGAGCGAGTCGAATGTTAACTGCAAAGTTCTCATCGTAGAAACTTACAACGCCTCACATACAGAACTGAACCGAGCTTCAGAAATGGAAGGACAGCACTTCTTAACTCGGAAAATAAACGGATGTTTAGAAAAGGCTACGAATGCAAGCCAAGTAGATGCTGTTGGCACATTGGATCCACAAAAACATAATGTGACCGACAAGGAAAACAACTTGGTATCTCCTAGACTCAACGAGTCGGGTAAGTAATCACATGACTGAGATGGCGGCCCGGGTCGGTTTGTCCGACTCCGAATACATTGTTGTATATTGTGAGATGATTGTGTGATTCGGTTAGCAACCGCATGTGCCTTTTTTCACAGATGATGCTATAGAGGAGGATGTATCTTGTTATGGCAGCAAACCGGACAACAATGGGCAAAATGACGCTGAGATTGTGAGAAGAGCGCATGAAGAAGGCTTGATAGCGGTAGTCTTACCTGGCAGTGTAACTCAGGAGGGCTGTTGTCGTTTTGTCAGTGAAATCCTCAAGTGCATTCTCTACCAGAGACAGCAGTTGCCCATGACCTATGACCAACTTGTGTATACTCAGAAAAAAGAAAATGCTCCAATTCAGGTGAATCGACCTTACTAAAATCCAGATACATTGCCCACCCAGTCTCTTAACAATATAATGAGATAAAATGCATATGAAAGAAAAAAAAGAACATAATATAACCTTAAGGTGTGCTTCCTTTACCTTCCAGAACAAGGAGGTGGTGAACTGGAGGCCGGCACAGCCAACAGACTTTGACAGACGAAAGTGTCAACGCACAGTGGAGGATCTTGAGGAGGTGTTGCAGCACTTGGAGCTGTTGTTCTCCCTCAGCCTGGTTCCCCGGGTTCTGCTTCTACTGGGCGGTTCCCCTGTCTTGCCCAAAGAGCTGTACGAGATCAACATGGAAGCGCTGGTGCTGGCTGCGGGAGACCGGAGCCTGCGTGTCTCGTCCTGTTTGAGGCAGCTGTTTCGCACTCTTTTTGTTTGCGACCTTTTGTCCGATGCCCGGCCCGTCCGCCTTATGGCCACGACAATCTTGGTTCTGGCTCACAGGGATTGCGATGAGGGATGGTTCCGGCCTAAATTAGACTTTAAGGTGCCCACAAGAGTAAAGCGCCAAGTTATTGCCCTATCAACCGACACAGGTATCTGTAGCAGTCCGCAGAAAGAGGCGTCCGACTGGGAGGACTATGTATGGTTTCAGGCCCCCGTCGCCATCAAGGGATTCAGCAAATGAAAAAGGGATGATTACAGATTTCCTCTCTGAAATGTGTATATATACGTGTATATAAACGTGTGTGTGTGTGAACGTGTGTGTGTGTGATGTGTGTGTGTGTGAACGTGTGTGTGTGTGTGTGAGACGTGTGTGTGAACGTGTGTGTGTGTGTGTGTGTGTGTGAACGTGTGTGTGTGTGTGTGAACGTGTGTGTGACGTACCGCAAGCCTCCGGCGCCAAAGGTGGGTGAGGTCGAAGGTCACGCTCGCCGGCCCGGGGGGTGGAATGCGTGCGTGGGCCGGGTCTTGCCCTGTTCTGGACGCGGTCATGTAAACACATAGGGGCGCACATCTGCACACCCCGCACCTTGAATCTGTTCAAGTAACCTTTGACCCCCCCCCCCCCCAGTGCCCCTGGACCCCCCCAAGCTGCACCGGACCCCCCCAAATGCACCGTATCTGCAGTAAGTAGAACAACAGGGCTTATATTGTTGCTTATTTTCATGTCGCTGTTTTAAATGCCATTATGAATAACAGAAAAACATGTAAATATAAGAAGTAAGTCATAACTTTCCTTTTTGTTTCAGGATGGAGCAGATCTGATCTTCAACTGTCTGGGACCGGTGAAGTCCAACCCTGAGAAGGAGAAGAACAAATGATGTTTTGGTTGCTATAATTTAGTTGTTAAATTAAGTTGTTGTTAATAAAGAACATATTTTCTTTCAACCCTGAGAAGGAGAAGAAGAACAACAAATGATGTTTTGGTTGCTATAATTTAGTTGTTAAATTAAGTTGTTGTTAATAAAGAACACATTTTCTTTCAACCCTGAGAAGGAGAAGAACAAATGATGTTTTGGTTGCTATAATTTAGTTGTTAAATTAAGTTGTTGTTAATAAAGAACACATTTTATTTCAACCCTGAGAAGGAGAAGAAGAACAACAAATGATGTTTTGGTTGCTATAATTTAGTTGTTAAATTAAGTTGTTGTTAATAAAGAACACATTTTCTTTCAACCCTGAGAAGGAGAAGAACAAATGATGTTTTGGTTGCTATAATTTAGTTGTTAAAGTAAGTTGTTGTTAATAAAGACCAAATTTTCTTTCAATGAAGCCAGAGCTGTATTCATGCTTGACTTAAATGCGCTCACTGTTTGTTGCAGCTGAATATTTTAGCAGGTCCTGCTGAATAAGTATGAGACCCAGTCCACAACCTGAGAACAGGCTCTCTTTTACGTTTATTGGAAATCTGTTTACACAACACGTGCAGCAAATCTGCAAATGTAGTTATTGTTTTTTTTTCCCCCATTATTGAGAGTCTAAAGGTTATGGATTAGATCGCCACTTGTTAAAGTTAAACCTCATTACGGTTCTACTTGTTCCCTATATTTTATAACAAATGCCGAACGGCTTACGACACCGTTGGATAAAGAATGTCCGCGACACTTTTGGTTTAGTTTTGTTCCCAGAGTAGTGTCCTGCCCTTGGAAGTTCCTTCCTGGACGTGTGAATTTAAAGGGGACGGCGTGCGGAGCCTAGTTTGTGTTGCTCCGGCCCCCCACCTGCAGTACAGCGGCGTGACGAGCGAGTTGCTCCCCCAGAGGGGCCAGAGCAGCGGGCCCTCTGCGTTCCCTGGAAGCAGACTTATGCCTCGGAATATTGAAAGTACCCTTTGTAATTATTAGGGTTCGTTCGTTTTTCGTTCAGTGTTCATGTCTTGATATATTTTGTCCGTTTGTTTTTGTCTATCAGACTTAGGAAGTTCTATCAATGGTCCTGCCAAAATGGTTTGGTTGTTGAATGTAAGCAGTTTTATACCACCTTTAACTTTGAAAGAGTAATAGAAAGTATATAAATAGAAATGCTTTATTTCCTTATTTCTTCCTTCATGAATCTTTTGTAATGCTTGAGGTACAGGAGCAGACATATGCTGCACCTCCTCTTATCTATTTGTCAGAATCAGAGTTGCTTTTATTACATCTTAATGTACAAGTACGCAAGAGTACAATTCTTAGGCTTGGATCCTCAACAGTCACATAGCAGCATCAATACAAGATCAATAACAAAGTATGTAATAATAAATAATAATAAGTAGCAACATCAATACAAGATCAATAACTAAGTAAGTAATAATAAATAATAAGTAGCAACATCAATACAACAATGTGTTCAAGTGGTAGTGGTACCAGCCACGGTGGTAGTGGTACCAGCCACGGTGGTAGTGCAAAAAATAAAATAAATAAATAAAATGCTGTGCAAAATACAGAATATAATGCAGATAATCAAATAATAGTGTGCGTGGGTTTGGGGGTAATGTATTTTTCCATGAGGCTGGCTGCTTGTGTTTATATAAGTAATCTATCCATTTAAATTGCAGGCTGAAAGGCAGTTTGCCAGCCCTAAAATATCCAGAACACTGTTCTCAAAGCTATAATGTATGACACTAAACTGTTGGATAATCCTACATACAATGTGAATGAGAGGGTAGGGTAGAGGAGAGGAGAGGTTAGGGTAGAGGAGAGGTTAGGGTAGAGGAGAGGTTAGGGTAGAGGAGAGGAGAGGTTAGAGGAGAGGAGAGGTTAGGGTAGAGGAGAGGAGTTTTAAGAGGATATTATTTTATAAAACACCATTAGTATACATTTTAAAAGCGTTTGCACATTAAAACATTATGGGCAAGTGTGATATCATGAAACCAGCCCATGCCTCATCCATCTCTTCCTAACTCCTTCCCTAACACTGAACCCTAACTCCTTGAAGGACAAGGAACACTCCCACTGTGGGAAGGAAGGACGCCTTGATGGAACACATTAGGAGGATCCTAATGTGTAACAAATGGTGACAAAGTCAAGTTCTGCGAGTGTGTAGGAGATGAATCCAGTCCAGCGATGAATCCAGCTCTGATGAGCAGCTGTTTGTTTGTCACTCTGAAATGTTGCCAGAGGAAATATACAAATTGTTCACTTTAAGTATTTGAATGTCTAAGTAGGGTCAGGTAATCAATAGGTTATTATTGTAAATGTAACTATAGTAAATGAACACAATATCCATGTTATCTTCAGCAGTGGACTACTGACCTGCAGGACTTCAGCTGTTCAGAGATACAGGTGTGATACAGCTCTGGTGTGTCTGCCCCAGACTGAACACAGCATTTCAACGGCACCTTACAAAAATGGATGAGAAGGATTATTCTCACTATTCAAAATGATCTAACATTCAGTTATTTAGCAGACCCTCCTATGCAAAGAGACTCAGTGAATTCAGATGCATGTCATTACATGTAGTCTGAGAACTTGGGGGTTGAACCCAGTACCATTTGATGGAGAGCCCAACGCCCCATCCTGCTCTGTACGAGGACCACCAGTACCACATTCACCTTCAGGATGCACGGCTCCAGCTCTCTCTCCTCAGTGGTTTTCCCTTTAGAGTCGTGTGTCACTCGCCCCACCAGGACATCCTTCACCAGGCAGGTCCTACATCAGCCTCCCTCTGCCACGCCTTCCTGGTGGTAACATCAGTGCTGGTTTGGCCTCAGTGTCTGGTCACAACCACAGCAGTGGTTTGTGCGGTCTGGAATCATCTGCCTCCACACTGTGGAATCATCTGCCTCCACCCTCCACACTGGAGTTATCTGCCTCCACACTGGAATCATCTGCCTCCACCCTCCACACTGGAATCATCTGCCTCCACCCTCCACACTGGAGTCATCTGCCTCCACCCTCCACACTGTGGAATCATCTGCCTCCACCCTCCACATTGGAATAATCTGCCTCCACACTGGAATCATCTGCCTCCACACTGGAATCATCTGCCTCCACCCTCCACTCTGTGGAATCATTTGCCTCCACCCTCCACATTGGAATCATCTGCCTCCACTCTCCACACTGTGGAATCATCTGCCTCCACCCTCTACACTGGAGTCATCTGCCTCCACCCTCCACACTGGAATCATCTGCCTCCACCCTCCACATTGGAATCATCTGCCTCCACCCTCCACTCTGTGGAATCATCTGCCTCCACCCTCCACATTGGAATCATCTGCCTCCACCCTCCACACTGGAATCATCTGCCTCCACCCTCTACACTGGAGTCATCTGCCTCCACCCTCCACACTGGAATCATCTGCCTCCACCCTCCACACTGTGGAATCATCTGGCTCCACCCTCTTTGCTCTCTCCAATTGCTCTATGTTTTAAGTGTTTACATCCAAAAACCGATGAGCATTGTTTGAGGTCGTGCTTCTTTCTTTTCCCGGTTCTAAATAAGAGCCGAGGGTCCCCGTGACTAAAGGACTAAAATAACATCACCACGTCATAGGTCCCACGCCAATTGACCTTAGAACAGACAGCGCCCAAAACAAAAGGAAGCAGTTCATATTAATTTCCCCGCAGCGGAAGTTGATTCAACTTTTAACCACCGCCTTCAAACTGTTTCCTGCCAGCGGTCACCAGTACCGGAGTTGTTTTGAATGTACGCGTGCTTATTTGGACGGCGGGTGAGTACTTTATTCGACCTTTATTCGAAAGAAGCTCAGTCACGTGAACCAGCCGATACTTGAATGGCGGCAATTTACTGACCGCGAGCTGTCACTGATCACTGATCACGAGCGCCGCGAGGGCAGTCGGTGACACACACACAAGGCGCGACAGCTCCTCTGAAACCGTTTGAAACGTGTTGCAATGGTTAAGGAATGGTTAAGGAATAGTTAAGGAATTCCATTAAGCGTGGTCGAGTTCATTTGCATAGTTTCACAGGGTTTAGGTGTTAGCTTAGGAACTGGAAACAGTTAAGGTTACCTAACGGTTTAGTAATCACTTACTAATGGTGTTCATGTTAACTAAGATAATAATGATCTTGATAACTAATGTATTCATTTATACATTATTTATTAGGGTGAGTGTTAACCCTGACCCCTATGCTAATGCTATATAATAACTATTCTTACCGCATTAACTAATGTAGCACATATACATGCACAAACACACACTACATATAAATATTACTACATAGTCCTGACTATTTATGAACAGATCTGTCAACGAGTTTATTCTAAAACACACTAATTGTGTCTATTAAGTGCCCAGGCTTTCACACCCACTAATCTTGTTTGTAACCTATTTTAATTGACTCCTCGTCACTAGACAGACACTTACAAAATGAAGGTTTTTGTAAGTAGTCTATTGGATGTTAAACTGTGTGTGTCATTGGCCATCCAAGAGGCCATTCATCATTACTTCCATTAAGTGTGGGGTGTACCATATTATGTTGGGGGTGGACCATACGTATATTCATTGGCCCATAGGTTTCATGCATTATGGTCCATTGTTTTCATGAGAGGGTGACTATTTTCTGAATCATTTTCTCTCTATTCCGTCACTTGGTAAAATATGAGACGATTTGTTAGCTTGCGATTCTGGATGTTCCCCCCTGTAGCACTATAGGCATTGCAATCTTTCTAAGGGTTAACATTGTGTGTCATGCCTGTGGTATAGGCTAATTACGAGTTGTACCAAGCTTCATGCAAGTTACACGCCTAGTATAGTTACAAAATAGCACTGTTTGTACAACCGGGTGTATCCTGGTCAGTATCCTGTAGGCTTAAGGCATTCTGTTACCGTCTGTATCCTATGGAGATGGCTGATTTCTGTTGGTTGTATGGTTGGATGTCCCCAGACAACAATCTGCATCATGGCCTGACTCCAACTGCTTTCACTAATCAACATTTGTGACGTCATTGAATTTGGGGATTTATAATAGAAACTAGAAGTAACAACTTCCAAGGATGGTTCTGTCTTTTTTGTCTTGTGGTATTATTATTTTTTGTGTGTGTGGACGAAACACTGCTTTGTTGAGTATTTGGTCGTGGGCGGTTAAGTTTCCTAAATTCCCCCTGCTTGTGTTTTGTTTTTGCCTCTTGTTCTGGCCGAGAGGCTGTGTGTGATTGGCAGCGGCAGTAGCGTGGCCCCGGGAAGTCATGGTAACACGTGGCTCCCAGGGCGACGGCCCCATAAGGGGAGCTTGAGTCCCTAGCAACTGTCATGTATAGGTGGAATATAAACAAACAACATAGCTGGATACTTTAGTCAATTGCAGTCACACCCATTGCATTTTTCAAAATGCGTTGTATATGGTGGGTGGAGACGGCTGAACCTAGGGTTATGTAGTTCCTATTTAAGGGTCAACTTTGACTATACAAAACATGCTTGAACGGGAATGTGTGCAGATGTCGCAAACGAAAACGAGGGCATAGAGTGTGTTTCATCCGCTCTGTTCGGCAAGGGACGATTGCAAATGCGAGCGCTACCAATAGAGTAGACCAACAAACACACTATAGACACATTATAGCCGTGGTGAGCCTCACGTTGCTGGTGCTTTAAAAGGAACCTCTTGTGCGAGCAAGCAATACAGTCCGTTGGCAAGCAAGTTGTGGAGGCAGCGAAGCTGCGGCCTGAGCGGCACTAGACAGGATGCTGATGGAGGAGGCAAGACGGAGCACTGCAGGACAAGAGGAGGAGCTGGGATGAATGGACAGAGGAGCTGACAGGATACTCGGGGCTGTGTATGTTTCCGAATGGTCTAACAGCTGTACAGAAGGATGGATACGTGGGATTGAGCTCAGCTGCGTTCGTCCCGGGGGTCTTTGTTGTAGAGAGTCGGACAGTTGTGCCGTGGGTGACGGGTCGGTGTCAGGTGTCACCACCCAGTCAGCCAGCAGCCAGCCAGGATACCTGAGTGCCAGCAGCCAGCCAGGATTCCTGAGAGCCAGCAGCCAGTCAGCCAGCAGCCAGCCAGGATACCTGAGAGCCAGCAGCCAGCAGCCAGCCAGGATACCTGAGAGCCAGCAGCCAGCCAGGATACCTGAGAGCCAGCAGTCAGGATACCTGAGAGCCAGCAGCCAGCCAGGATACCTGAGAGCCAGCAGTCAGGATACCTGAGAGCCAGCAGTCAGGATACCTGAGAGCCAGCAGTCAGGATACCTGAGAGCCAGCAGTCAGTCAGGATACCTGAGAGCCAGCAGTCAGTCAGGATACCTGAGAGCCAGCAGTCAGTCTGGATAGCTGAGAGCCAGCAGTCAGTCAGGATACCTGAGAGCCAGCAGTCAGTCAGGATACCTGAGAGCCAGCAGTCAGTCGGGATACCTGAGAGCCAGCAGTCAGTCAGGATACCTGAGAGCCAGCAGTCAGTCAGGATACCTGAGAGCCAGCAGTCAGTCAGGATACCTGAGAGCCAGCAGCCAGTCAATCGGACCTATTGAAAAAATGTGAAGGAAAATGCAGCTCTCAAGAAGATAATGAAACATAAGGACAACCAATTTAAGAAAACCTTTTCAAAAGACCAGATAGAGGCATTAGGTAGTCTAACAACAAAAGGGATGAAATGGAGCAATGAAACAATTAAGAAGGCATTACAAATGTGCCTTGCTGCCGGTTACAAGACCCTGCAGGAGTTGCTAATTCCCCTACCAGGAATAAGAACCATGCAAAGAAGGGTGCATCCCATTTGAGGCTGGTGTGTTGACAGAGGTCTTTGGGATTAGCTGCTAACTTCCGGGAATTATCGAGGCTCCACGGTCCGCCGTTGCTGTAAAAATGGTCCATTGGAGCGGACGGAGATGTCGCATCTCTCTCTAAATGGCTCTGGTACCCATTCCCAAACCCCATCTACCTAAAGATCAGAAAGGTATATTAAATGCCCACATAAAATGTCTGTTTTGTGTCCCCAATGTAGCGACTGTATTCCAGGATGGCTGATTCAGGCCCTGGTGAGGGCAGTGGCCAGGGCATGTCTGCGGGCCGTGGGAGGGGCTCTGTTGTGGGCCGTAGAATCCCGTCTTACCTCTCTCCTGGCTGCCTTCCCACCATGCGCTCCAGGGACCTCACCTTAGGAGGGGTGAAGAAGGTAGGGCTGATAAAGGGTTATTTGTCTTCAGAATCCTCTTAGTCCACTACTACACTGGCATGAGTTATTCAGTGTCTAGGAGATGTCAACTGAAAAGATTTGGCATATTACTCAAACCATTTCTACATGGGGAACATTTCAAACCTTGGACTGTTCAATGTTTCCAAGTAGTTAGAACGAAACTAGGCCTAATTACTTTTAACTAAGCAATTTATTAACGACTTATGTTGTAACATTGCAACGGTTAAAAAAATGATGCATCCCAAAATGTAACAAATCTAAGCAGCAAGTGTGTCATAGCGTTTTACACTGTAAATTATCATTTTACTCGTGATTGTGAACATATATTTGTTGCTTTTCAGAAAACGTTTACACCCAACATTATTGGCAGAAAAGCTAAAGAAGAGTAAGTTCCTAAAGTCCTAGCACAAGGACTCTTATCAAAATCCAAATTGATCATATGAATTATACATATATTGTTTCACAGTTTGACTAGAAAGTGTTTTTGTTTTTTTAGAACCAAGGCTGAGGGCGAGCATCAAAGGAGCAGGAGGGATGGAGAACGTGGGGGGCGTGGCCAGAGAGGCAGAGGCCGGGGTCGGCCAGAGGTCATCCAGTCCCACTCCATCTTTGAACAGGGACCTGCTGAGATAACGATGAAAAAGAAAGGTAAGCATGAGAAGTGTGGCATGAAGGGCCGCACAATTACTTTCATATCAATCAAAAGCACGATGGCCTCTACAATTAGCCAATCATTGAGCACGTATGCGTAATCTGCGTCGCTACTCAGAGACCGCTGACGCCCCTTTTGCCGGTAGATGACCTACGAGTACTGGAAGACATGCAGTCCTTAGTCTGCTCGCGTTGCGAGAGCTTAGCGACGCGTCACCCTTCTCTGAGGGGGTTCACCGCAAATCACCGCTGATTGGTGGAGCGGGCAACACGTATAGTGTTCTGTTTTGTTTCCAACAGCCAGATAAAGGAATGCTGATCAACCGCCATGTTTCTACAATAGCCCAGACGGCTTTGGAGGGACGCTTTTTTATTTAAATAATCATAATGGCAATCTTACTTGTGAGCTATGATAGTTTTCCAGACTGAACAATTCAATTAAATCAAGGAACTTCATCACTTGACACAGGCCACTCGATGCTGTTGTATACGATGACATCATTTTGGAAGTACAGGCCACCGTAGCTTCTCATACGTCGTTGGAAAGGGAGAGGTGTGTGTGTGTGTGGGGGGGGGGGGGGGGGGTTAGTGCAGTTAGGTTCAGTTGGTTGCAATCTGCAACCTCACTGCTAGATGCAACTAAATCCTACACACTGCATCTTTAAGGAATCTCTACCGCTGAAGAGATGGCATTGTGACATGGTTGGCTAATTGAATCGATTATCTGTTAATCACAATGAATAATTGCAATCAAAATATCAGGCAAAATATTCATAATTTAGTCATAATCGTGCAGCCCTAGTACATGTGAATGAGTTGTGAGTGTTTTGTATGATAATAATAACAATATTAGTGTTGAGCATAAATCATTACAACTATGGTTTTTAACAACATTGATGAGGATTAAAGTGTAAGTGTTGGTGTATTCCTTCAGGTACCTATGAGACTGAGAGGGACGCCCCCGCTGTAGGTCCATCACCCATCATTAACATTAAAAAGGAGAAGAGGGAGACAGAGGATGAAACCAAAGAGATTCTGCGCAAACTGGAACGAGACAATGTGAGTCCTTCCCTAGTTGAACTCCTGAATTAAGATGACTTAACCCACCCACGTTCTGTTTTCTAATCATAGCCAATCTTCTACAGTTCATAGATGATCCTCGCTTGTGCAGCGAGGAGAGGAGCTGCCCAGTCCAGCTTCCTCTTGCGGTATCAGGATGGGGTTTTAGGGAGGAGTTCTCGCCTGATGTAGTGAAAATTGAAAAGGAGGAGGACGATGTTGACGGCATGGAACCTGAAACGAAAGGTACCGCCCACTTTGCGGATGATTAGGTATTTAGAGTATCTGTGGATACCTATTGTTATTGTAGTAGATAGTATAGGGATAGGGAAATCTTTATAGGTCAGCCCCTGATTGTGCAAAGGTTTTCACATTTGTATAAGACATTAGTATTCCCAGTAAGCAGGTCTCCAAAAGGTTTGGTACCACTTCCTCCATAGGGGGCGCTATAATTCCTGGTCAAAGTTAATGCCTCAGCCTTGCTGCCCCTATGGAGGGACATTTCTGAAACTTTGTATATAGGCCTTATTTGATATGGTGAACATATTTGCTTCTTAGACCCATAATGTCCGTCTGGATAGAGAAAAAAAAAAACAGTGCAGTGACAATTTTGGAAAAACATTGGTTATAAAAATGTAAACGGGATTCTATTAATCACAAGTCCGTAACTCTAAATCGGCAGTTTGTGTGGGCTGTGAATACCCTGTGAATACCACAAAATAACATGGCTTCTAACACAAAATAACATGGCTTCTAACACAAAATAACATGGCTTCTAACACAAAGTAACATGGCTTCTAACACAAAGTAACATGGCTTCTAACACAAAATAACATGGCTTCTAACACAAAATAACACGACTTCTAACACAAAATAACACGGCTTCTAACACAAAATAACATGGCTTCTAACACAAAGTAACATGGCTTCTAACACAAAGTAACATGGCTTCTAACACAAAATAACATGGCTTCTAACACAAAATAACATGACTTCTAACACAAAATAACATGACTTCTTACACAAAATGTTTCCAAATGCAGAACCAGAATCGACTCTGTTTCCAAGTTTGATGGACAATGGGGGTGGAGCGCCTACCTCTAAACTTCCCTCAGCTTCTCAGTCCGCAGAACTGAAACCTCATATTCAGCTCAACCATCGTCCCCAAAGATATAATTGTGTTGAGCGTGACACTCTGGCCCCCACATTCCATGGATTGTTCTTTGGTGTCCACAGTGAAGCAAGAGCCGACCGAGGTGGAACTCAAGAAGGTGGAGTCTGCGTTCAGGCCTCCCCCGCTCCCCGAGCCGGAGGTTCTGCCCGAGCTGCTCCACAGGTGGAGCTTGAGCAAAGGGGAGGAGCTGTTCTTCGTGCAGCTGCCGGACTCCCTGCCGGGCCAGCCGCCCAGCATGGAGACCCGGCCCATCAAGACGGAGGTGCAGTTGGCGGATGGCCAGGTCATGGTTCAGAAAACAGAACCACAGGTGGCTACAGTCTCGCATTTTTGTGATTTGTATTTATATTTTTCATTAAGCAAGATTGTTTATTTACAAAAAACTCTGTTACTGCATTTCAGGAAGAGGAAGCAGAGGAGAACAGCTGCACGCTGAAGGACCTAAGGGAGGGCCTTGTGGGGAAGATGTTGGTGCGGAAGTCAGGCCGCGTTCAGCTCATCTTAGGACATATCAAGCTGGACGTTTCTCTGGGAACATCTTGTGCTTTCCTTCAGGTTAAAGGGCTATTTTACACTTTACTAGGACTTATGCACTTTAACCTTCAACATATTTGTTGAAGGTTTTCAAAACATCTGGCTATATATTTTGCTCATCTGTTACCAATATCTATTTCCTTTAAAGCTAGGGTAGGCAATTTGGAAAAACCAGCCAGAGTAAGATAGATTTTGAAAGTATTCAACTGCAAAAATCCCAGCACTCCCTTCAGGCCTCCTTCCAACGCCACTCCCCCAAAACACATGGCTTATTGCTTTAGCATTAGCTGTGCCTAGCCTGGTTGAAGACTCCCGTCATACGCATGAGTGCACGGGCAGAGTGGCGTAGGTAGAGGGCCAGGTAGTCTGGTAGGTAGAGGAGCAGGTAGTCTGGTAGGTAGAGGGGCAGGTAGTCTGGTAGGTAGAGGGGCAGGCAGTCTGGTAGGTAGAGGGGCAGGTAGTCTGGTAGGTAGAGGGGCAGGTAGTTTGGTAGGTAGAGGGGCAGGTAATCTGGTAGGTAGAGGGGCAGGTAGGCATTTCATCAGGCCGGATGATGGGGCTTATTGCAGGCCTGCGACAGACACTGGATTTATTTTCTTTTTAGTGAGAGCATTATATTTTATTGCCGACGGAATGTGAAAATAATTTTGAACAAATATGACAAAATGCTAAATTTCTTATCCTAGCTTTCATATCCCATTACATCAATATATTCTCTTATTGGGATTGTTAAAAAAAATATACAATCTCAACCCAACCCCATTTCGTTGTTTTTCTTCTTTCAGGAACTGGTATCTATTGGGACAGAAGGCCGGACAGGAGATATGACCGTATTAGGTCACATCCAACACAAAATGGTTTGCTCACCAGACTTTGAAGCACTCCTAGAAAGCAACATCTAATGTTTGGCCGAGGGACCAAAGTGTTTGCTATAACATAAAAAAATGTATAAATATTGTAATAAGAGTTTTTGTTTGGAGTGTTGCATTTAGTTTTCACAATGGTGGTAGAATACTTCTATATTATTAAACTATATTATTTTGCTTTGTTTTTGTTGTATAGACACAATTATCAACACTATTATCCATTGATGTACATGTGTGAATAAACCGATTTTTTACATCCCAAAGCATGTTTGTTGTATTTACATCTGGGCTTTAATGTGCAAACTTTTAATATATTATAGTGTCTAATATATGCCTAATAGTCTGATATATATTACGATTTTTAGTTATTGATGTTAAGTTGTATGCTTTTTACTTGCTCATTGTATCGTTTTTACCGTTTTATAACATTGATTTGTAAACATGCATTTCAAAAGCCCTTCTATTGGCGGCCAAGTGTCTTGCAGATCAACGCTGCAAAACATCACTAGCGTGGCTCTGTCACCGCCAGGCGTCCTATGTGACACCGCGTTTACTAGGCTCAGGCTGGAAAGGGATTGGGCATCGGACCGTTTCCATAGGACACAATGTCGTGCCAGCTCCGGGGTCGTTATCCACCGGATCGAGTTTACAGTCGCACAGACAAAGACGGACGACGATGAGCGCTTCCCCACCTGGTTTCTGTAACGGTACGTAAGTTACTTACATTTCTTTGTGCGGTTTTTTAGCTTTTTATTGTCCCAATTTTATATTACTGACCGCAAATTAAGACAAAAATGTAAGTTATGTACTGTAGTTAATTCTATGTTGTCCATGTCGCCTAGTGGACTGGTGATCATGCTAACTAGCGAGGCGAAGCACCACACCGGATAACCAATCCTAGCATGCTAGTATAAGCTAATTTTAGCCTATACTCCTCGGCGTCCAGTTAGCGACACATTCGTTTGCTTTAAGGTTGTTAATTCAATATTGATCGTTGTGTACTCATTGCCTTCTAACCGCGATAAGCATGCTTGTAATTTGAACTTGACCGGAGCACCGGTAGCCAATAAACGGCCCTGTGGTCTCTGTTGTTGAGCATCACAGCTGATTGATGTGCACGGCGCCTGGCCGGGCGGGCTGGAGCCCCAGCGGTTCACCGGCCGTTTTACTGCGAGCCGGAGTCCGAACACGTAGTAGCGAAGTACAGCCTAGTTTAGCTTGCTGCTGCTGTTGTTGTTTCTAACTATTGTACTACAAGAGAGAGAAAGTGAGCCGCTTGTTTTGTGTCTTTCAGGTCTATAACACCCAGAAGGATAACCTGGATCTATTTCATGTAGGCTACGCCGTCTAGGCTTCGCCTTATGGGCTTGTCCCGTGCGCGCACTCGCGTGCACTGAACAATTTTCAGCAATGCACCAATCAACGTGGGCTCAGCCCACACTTCCCACGACACCGTGTATATAACGCGGCGCACAGCTGTGTTCGTCCTCTCTTTTTTCTTTCAGAATTTGTACCAACTAACTAGTTAACCATGATGACTTCATGCAGCAGCGGCGCGGCGGCATCAGTGGAGGTACGGCCCTTTTCAGGGCCTCTCTGCTCCTCTTGCCCGGCGATCCTTGCTCCGGACGACGGGCACGTTATGTGTTTCCGTTGCCTCGGTGCGGAGCACGCCATGGCAGCCTTTTCGGGCTCCGGCTCCTGCGCCGCCTGTACCACCCTACCTCAAGAGGTGCTCCTCTCGAGGCGCCTGTTTTTTCCCCCGTCGGTGGAGCTCGCGGACGCCGTCGATATTTTCGACGCCGTGGCGACACCGGGGGAAGACGAGGACTACGACCTCGATGTGGAGTCCGTCGGGGACTTCCTCAAGGCCTTCAGAGGCTTTGCCCCCGGAGAGGCCGTCTCGTTTCGCCGACCTGTTCGGCGATATCATGGGCGAGGCAGCGGCCATCAAGGGCATCGCCATGCCACCTCCACCGCCCTCCCCGGAACTGGACGACATGCAGGGGGACTACTTTAGGCCTCCTTCGTCGACCAGATGGCCTACTATATGCCCTCTGTTCCACTCGTTCAGCGGTATCTTACCGCGGTGGCTGTGGACCCGTCTTCCCTTAAGGCCCCGGTGAAGGCGTTCACCGATTTCACCAGGGTGGAGGGGTGGTCCGCCTGAATACCCATCCCGACATTGTCAGACTGATCTGGCAGAGGTTCGGGATGTCTCAGGTGGACCTTTTTGCATCCAGAGAGAACACCCACTGTAATCTGTGGTTCTCTCTCAGCCCTCGGGATCTTCCCCCGTTGGGGGTGGATGCGATGGCGCACACACCGTGGCCGCGGGAACTCTTATATGCGTTCCCGCCGCTTCAACTAATCCATCCTCTCCTGTAGCGGGTCAGGCAGGAGGGATTGTCCCTCATTCTAGTGGCCCCGGAGAACCGCTCAGCTCTGTTGTTCCCAGAGCTAGCGGCGCTCTCTTGCACGGAGCCGTGGCCGGTACCGATCAGACCAGACGCGCTTTCGCAGGCTCACGGGACGGTGCACCACCCGCCCTATGTGACGGGTCGGTTGTTGGTTTGGCTTCTGAGAGGTTGATTCTGCAAGGCAGAGGTCTGCCAGCATCAGTTATCAACACTATTCAGAGTGCTCGCGCGCCTTTCACTTCCTCCCTTTACGCGGCGAAGTGGGTCGATTTCTCTACGTGGTGTGACCTCAACCACGTTATCCCATCTCTCTGTGAGGTGGGAAGCGTGCTGGGGTTCCTTCAGTGTTTACTGGAGAAAGGTTTGGCTTTCTCCACCATCAAAGTCTATGCGGCAGCCGTTTCGGCTGGCCACGCAGGATATGACGGGAAACCGGTTTTCAGCCACCCACTGGTCAAGAGATTCTTGCGTGGGGTTAGACGTGTTAAACCTGTTTCTCGTGTGCTCACACCGTGCTGGGATCTTCCCACCGTGTTGCGGGGTTTATCCAAGGACCCTTTCGAGCCTCTGTCTCAAGCCTCTTTGGATGTAATTTCCTTTAAAACAGCGCTCTTATTGGCTTTGGTTTCTGCCAAACGCGCCGGTGAGTTGGCTGCGCTGTCTGTCAGCCCGAGCTGCTTGTTATTGAACGAGGACGGCTCCTTCGCGCTACTTAGACCCAATCCTGCGTTCCTCCCCAAGAACATTCTCAGTTCTTTTCGGTCGAGGGATATTGTGCTTAAGGCTTTTCACCCCCCGCCTCATACTAGTGAAGCGGATGCGGAGTTACATCTCCTGTGCCCGGTTCGGGCATTGGCTATGTACGTGAAACGATCAGCTGAGTTTCGCTCCACACAACAGTTGTTTGTGTGTTATAGCGACGCTGCCAAGGGTCGCGCTCTTTCTAAGCAGCGTCTGTCCCGCTGGATATGTGAGGGTGTCTGCTTAGCCTACTCTCGGCAGGGCTTAGCGCCACCGCTGGGTGTCAGAGCTCACTCTGCACGAGGGATGGCCGCTTCATTGGCGCTATTCAGGGGCATTTCGGTGGAAGACATTTGCGCGGCTGTGTCATGGTCTTCCCCTGATCCTTTTATTCGTTTCTACATGTTAGACATGTCCAGGGGCTCGCTCGGCCACTCTGTGTTGGAGTCGGGCTCCCTCTCTACGAATTAGATATTGGTTTATCGTTCATCAGAGCCTGTTACGCTCGAGATGTCGCTCAGCTTCATTCTCTCTCCGCTGTCACCTGGTGGTGTTCCAGCGTGGGTACTGAGCTCAGGAGTGACAGGTTATTATTACTCTGATTACGGTTCGTAACCGGCGTTTTATATCCTGCCCTCTATTATTAAACATTGCACAACAGGTTTCCTCCTGTCGACTCTTTGAGCTTAAGTAGGAAGGGCCTTGTTGCTCGTTGCTATTGGTAGCTTGGTTTTCTTCCTAGCTCCGCCCCTATGGTAGCGGACGTAGGAGAAGCCTTGTCGCTCTGCATTCCCCCTTTTTCATGTTCATTGAAATACGGGTTGAGTCAGAGTTACAGACTCTCTTTATCATCGCTTTGCGTGTTTTTAAGAGAATTCAGGGTTTCTTATTTAGCTGTTGTGTTTTGCACATCTTCGGCTTATTGAGTCTGATGTGCCCTGTGACTTAGGTCTTTATTTTTGTTACTTGGGTCCAGCAGGAGTACATTTATTGGGCTCCGCTCGCAGCTTCACCTTAGCCCATAAGGCGAAACCTAGACGGCGTAGCCTACATGAAATATAACGATAGTTATGTTATTATAACTCTAGTTCTATGATTGTAGGCGTAGCTGTCTAGTTTCCCACCTGCTGTACCCTCCAAATGCTGAAAGAATAGCTGGGAGGACGAACACAGCTGTGCGCCGCGTTATATACACGGTGTCGTGGGAAGTGTGGGCTGTGCCCACGTTGATTGGTGCATTGCTGAACATTTTTCAGTGCACGCGAGTGCGTGCACGGGACAAGCCCATAAGGCGAAGCCTAGACGGCTACGCCTACAATCATAGAACTGGAGTTATAATAACATAACTATCGTTTTCGTCGTCATCAAATGGTCCAGCCGCTATGCGTTACCTTTCTAATCCACGGTTGAAGATGCATGGGACCGCCCGATGGTTGTCGGTACCATACCTGCTGCCAAAACGACCTAACTGAAAGCCACATTTCACATCCATCGTCCGCTTAAAGTCGTTTTGGGTTTAATGTCGACACCGATGGATGGGTCTTATAATGAAACGCAATGATATTGCCCCCGATGAAGAAGAAAAGAACGACCTTCATGGACTCATTTGTGTGAAATCTGATTTGCTAGACCATTTAATGAATGTTGTGTTCTGACATCAGGGACTAGGGCCGCTTTAGATCCAAGAAGCAGCAGCAGCAACATTTTCTGTCTGATTAGTTAAAAGATTGGCCGGGCTTCAAGATGGGGCTCTTCTTTAACCCCTTTAACAACTTGCTATGCATTCTCCTGGGCATCTCCTTCACTGTGTGGTTCACCATGCTACTGGTCTTCATTATCGTCCCAGCCATCTTTGGGGTGTCGTTTGGAATCCGACGACTCTATATGAAAACATTACTGAAGGTCTTTAAGGTAAGTGTTAAAAGTGAATGAAAATACCCCTTTCAAGATGGTCTTTTCTGTCACACTAAAGTGTTCGATTTAATATTTTTGTCTCAGCATTTCCTCTTGCCACATTGTACCATTCTTTACCTCAATCTTTCTTTAAGTGTTCGGCACCAAGGCTATGTCATGCAATTACCACGTAGCTGACCTCTTTGTCTAAAGCAATTTACGAGCTGGTGGGACGAGTCCTCTGTCTGGCCCCACCAGCTTGAACTGAACCAAGGCAGGTAAATGCTCAAGGGTTTGATTCAATCGGGACTACACACGACTAAAGTACTAGAAGACACTATTTATAATGTGTGTTTCACAATCCTGAAATGGCTGTTAGGGTTTAAACTTTATTCGGGCAAAGGCCACTCGAAGATGAAACCAAAGAAGTTCATGTCTGTCTTCTAAATGTCTTCTCTAAAATCGTCCTCGTTGACTAGCAGGGGACATGGAGAGCTTTCAAGGAAAGGTCAAGGGGCATGGGGTTGCTGAAACTTTGCACACTTGTAAATCGGAGCATGATTCAATCGATATATAAATGGTGCGTCAAAACCCACATGCTTGGCTCTTATTGATTGATCCTGTTTTTCTTTGTTTTGTGTCCATGCATGCGTGTGTGTATGCAGGGGAGGGGAAAGGAGTGCTATTATGTAAGAACCTCTTCCACACCCAGTTCTAGAACCACATGTTGGCCAGGTTCCATTGCACAGAAATCCAGTTCACCTCTCTAAATGGAGCACGGTTTAGAGACATGTTGTGACAGGGCTTATCAGAAGAGAGGGTAGTATAGAAGTTGTTTGATTTGTGTTGTGATTGTTTGTAGTGATACTGACTCTTGTGTTGGAGTATGTATATTTATTTATTCAAACCCATGACTAAATCTGCTATACTGTAAGTTGTATTTTTAACAAGGTGTAATTTCCTGTTTGTACCTCATAAAATGTAAACCGTGGGATTGCCCAAATTGAGACAATTTATTCCAATCATCATACTTTTTATAGGCAGCAGTGTGAGCCCTCAGTTCAAGTAAAAGGAACGGGGAGGAGGTTTTCAAAACTAAGTGCTGCAGGCAAAAATTTTCTTCTTTTCTGTACATGCATTCTTGGCATTCTTTTAACCTAAAACTGGTTGCCTTATTCAACCTGTAGCATTCACTCTGTCCTAGCCTAACGCAACCTGATACCTTATTTGATAACGTAGATCTGCAACATGTTGCATAATGTCCCAAAGAAAATGGGGACCATCAGAATTGTACTTCTCCGCCAACTGTGTTGTGAACATCTGTTCCCCCCAATCTTCCCCCCTTCTCTCCCCCTTTCTTCCCTACTGTAAAAGGAACACTTTGTTATTTTCCTAAAGACCTCTCTTGTTTATTTTTATTGTTAAAAGAATCTGCTGGGGTTCTTACAGGTCAGCTAGGATTTGAACTTTGCCATCATACTGAAGGTTGATTGATTGATGGTATCTATCGATCAATGAGTTTGAATGACGTTGACGTTACTGAATGCAAGTGTGTTCTGTCATATTGTCTGTTCTTTGTCAAAGTTTACCAACCATGAATAATGACACAAATGTTGAGGCCCAACACCATTTAGCTGTTATGACCCCAGCTTCCAAGCCCATCTGGGTTGTTGTATGACTTCCTCTTTTATTTCCCAGTGGGCTACGCTTCGGTTAGAGAGGGGCGCAAAGGAGAAGAATCAGCTATTGTACAAACCATACTCAAATGGTAAGTGATTTGTTCATCCCTTTTGCATGTGCCCAGGTGTACTGTTAATGTGGAGGGCCAGAAGTGAAAACCCACCCTTGTCTTCTCCCTCTCTCTGCGTCTCCGGTCTCGCTCTACCCTCTGCCATCATCGCCCGGGAGCCCACCTCTCTAGAGGAGGAGATTAAGGAGATCCGCCGCAGCGGCAGCAATAGGGACCTGAACTCGGCCTCGGAGTTCGAGATGTCGGACATCTTCTACTTTGCGCGCCGCGGCGTGGAGAGCATCATGGACGACGAGGTGACCAAGCGCTTCAGCGCTGAGGAGCTGCAGTCCTGGAACCTGCTGACCCGCAGCAACTACAACTTCCACTACATCAGCCTGAGGCTCACCGTGCTGTGGGGCCTGGGTCTCCTCATCCGCTACGGCTTCCTGCTCCCGCTCAGGTGCACCACATAATGGTGGAAACACGTCTTCCTTCTGGCCATCCCGCCACACTAAGCCGGCCGCTTTTCCGGCCCTGAATACGGAAACGGTTTTCAAAGCGGGTGAATCGGTGTGTTTCTGAAAACAGTGTGGTGTCATTGTCCGGCTGCTGGCTATGCGTTAACGCGGTTTCATAGTGGCTGGATAGCTCTTCTGTAACGCTAGTATGTTATTCAAATAGTTATGATAGTTTTCATTTAGTCAGCATGTTGGAGGAATTCTTGTATGGTCCAAAATGGTATTGTTTAACTGACAATGTTGATGTTGACCTTCATTTCAGCAAATGTTCTAGCAAATATTCCTCAAAAAGCGCCAGCATATAAAGTGTTTATGCCTATATAAACTACTAACTAACTTGTTATTACATGTGTTTTATGGAAAACACTGATTTCATGATGTAAGAGGAGCAAGAATGGCTGATTGGTGAACTGGCGCTGACATGCCCGCCCACTAACTGGGGACACATCCACTACTGTGTGAACACAGGCTGCCTTCTCACCCCGAGTTCCCCATTCGTTCTCTGTGCTGTGATCAGTAGGACAAGGAGCTGCCCCTCTAGCCTGATAGCCACTTCACCTTTTATGTTAATGCATCCATCAATCTCATCCTTCCTCATGATTGGACAGATTAGGTCAGCTAGACGGCTTAACTGTGCTGCTGATGTGTTCTGTTAATTAGTTCCGCTGCGCTAGTGACCAAGTTTAGCTTATGTTCATGTTTATGTAGTTTAGCTTATTTTCACCAAGTTTAGCTTATGTTCATGTTTATGTAGTTTAGCTAATTTTCACCAAGTTTAGCTTATGTTTATGTAGTTTAGCTTATTTTCACCAAGTTTAGCTTATGTTCATGTTTATGTAGTTTAGCTAATTTTCACCAAGTTTAGCTTATGTTTATGTAGTTTAGCTTATTTTCACCAAGTTTAGCTTATGGTGGAATGTGCTCGATTTATAGGAAAAAGGTGACCTGCTTCTGATGGGTAACAATGGCTATTTTTGGAGAGCTTTACCCTTCAACCTCACTTGCAGAATAGTTTTCCCCATTCACGGTGTCTAGGATTATTGTGGCTCTGGCTGAACATGTGTGGTCTAACGTGGTTGTTGACATGACAGGGTCACGCTTGCCTTTAGATCACAGGGACTATTTTGTTTGAGGTATATCGGGGCCTTTACATTTAGCTTTGTGTTTCTGTGGACTCTCCAAAACCAGCTTACTCAAATGTTTCCGCAGAGAAACATTACGTGTAATAATCGCCCTCCACAATAAAAGAGAGACATTGCCATGTGTACAGAACAAAAACGCTTTCAAATCTTTATTTATACATTCCCTAACAGTTCCTAACTGTTGTCAGTGTGTGTGTATGTGTGTGTGCGTGTGTGTGTGTGTGCATGTGAGTGTGTGCGTGTGTTTGTGTGTGCATGTGAGTGTGTGTGTGTGTGTGCGTGCATGTGAGTGTGTGTTTGTGTGTGTGTGTGCATGTGAGTGTGTGTTTGTGTGCGTGTTTGTGTGTGCATGTGAGTGTGTGTTTGTGTGTGTGTGTGCGTGCATGTGAGTGTGCATGTGAGTGTGTGAGTGCATGTGAGTGTGTGGGCAGGGCTAATGTGGCAGCCAGTTCAGGGAGGATGTAGAGCTGAATTAGGAGAATGGGCGACGCCCACGGCGAGCTCTGCCCATATGTAGACGTCTCTGGTGTCGCCGTGGCTGCCTGGAGATGACAAAGTAGAACAGTGGGATGAACACCACAGAAGAAGAATAGCATAGTCAATACCACAGAAGAACAATAGCATAGTCAATACCACAGAAAAAGAATAGCATACCCAATACCACAGAAGAAGAATAGCATAGTCAATACCACAGAAGAAGAGAGTGCGGCGAATGTCGAGACCCTTTCAAAATACAGCACTAGAAAACAATTTGACCGAACATTAGAAGTTACAGACATGTAATTACTTTAAAGTAATAAGCATAGCTATTGGCTTTCCACTCATCGTTTAGATTATTTTATTAGACAGACATCTGTTTAGAAAGAGCTGTTACCTGAGCCTGGCAGGAGGTGTTGAGCTGCTGGCCAGTGTGTTCTGAGTGGTTGATGGGTGAGGGATTGTACCTGACCAATGAGAGCAGATAAACACGATGAACCTTTATAGCAGACGTGTGTGTCTTTTGGATTATGATGCGGACATTCACAGGAGAGGGATGTTGAAGATGTTTTAAAAAGAGTTGAAGTATTTGTTTCACTGTTTTTATTGCAGAAGTGCTGGCTAGGCGGCTGACAAACTGAAGCTATTTACGAGCAGTCGTGAATATTATTAATTTCAAGATGATCTAGGAGATGAACGACACACAAGCCAACACACGGACACAGGTTCACGCCTTCTTGGCCACCTTAAGTAGAAGAAGAATAGCGTAGTCAATACCACAGAAGAAGACCACACAAGCCAACACACGGACACAGGTTCACGCCTTCTTGGCCCCATTATGTAGAAGAAGAATAGCGTAGTCAATACCACAGAAGAAGACCACACAAGCCAACACACGGACACAGGTTCACACCTTCTTGGCCACCTTAAGTAGAAGAAGAATAGCGTAGTCAATACCACAGAAGAAGACCACACAAGCCAACACACGGACACAGGTTCACGCCTTCTTGGCCACCTTAAGTAGAAGAAGAATAGCGTAGTCAATACCACAGAAGAAGACCACACAAGCCAACACACGGACACAGGTTCACGCCTTCTTGGCCCCCAACTGTCATGTGTGTTAGCACTTAACTTCTCCTGCTCGGTCAGCTGCTAACTATTTCTGATGCCTGAATGTTTACCTGCAACACGTGCACTAATGCCCCCGATAATGTGCACTTTCCAAATCAATCACGTGCCTCAGAAAGGACCAGATGGAGAATTATGGGGAAAACATCTGGATTCATTTACACGGTGACCTCAAAGTCAGCGGGCTGTGACGGGGTCATGGGGATCAATTTAAACCCTAGCCGGCACCAACTTGGTTCCCTAGACTCTATACAACCAACTGTATAAACACTGTGCATCGCTAACCATGTATCTACTAGCAATTAGGATTCCCTATAGAGGATGACTTCAGAAGAGAGCATACAGCTAAATAATATGTGCGTAAATAGCGCCAATATCCCAGAATGCAAAGCACTCGCAGAAGAACGGCAAGAAAAAGGGGGCAGGAAAGTGTGGCGATGTGTTGTGCAGTGACGGTGAAAGTGTGAATGAAAGTACACACCCATGCGGCCGTCTTGTGGAGGGCTGATCTGTGACAGGCTGGTGTCAGGCTGGGAGACAGAGGAACAGCATCCATAGTAAACAAGCAATGCAAACCTTCAAATGCTCATTTAGACAACATGATCGGATGAACTTTAAACATCAAACATTTGGATCCTAAATGTCCCAGCAGAAGTAAAGAACATTTTGTTTTATTTTTGTATTGAATTGTAAAAACTAAATGTACACACAACTGTTGTCGTTTAATAAAGGGCACAAAAGGGTTCGTTTTTCTAACAAGTCTCATTTACCGTTGAAGTGTTGAAACGACACAAATCAATTCTTACCTTTTTGAACAGATGTCTTCCATCCGATTCCATGTGGTCCACCCTGACAGACACAAATCCCACTCATCAGCCTTGCTTGGTTAACGGGCCTTATTCACTAGCAGCCATCTGGTTGTAAACGCTAGCTTGGTGGGTAACTGAATGCGGTATTCTGCTTTCAGTTCCCCATCACGCTAGCCATCTATCTTGGACACAATTCAGTTAAATTGCGTTGTGAAGGTTCTCTGTCTTGTGTCAGTACAATACAACGATGTATAATACACTGTATTTACATCGAGTAATCAGATGAACCGTGAAGACAGATGATGGCCCCTGAGGCATGATATTCATACTCATATCCACCACAGGATTTCTATGGTGGCTGGCCTCAGAATGATGTACTAATGTCATGTTGAGTAGAAACGAGAACATTTGTTTCAGAAATCCAGTTAGTCGATCACCCCTGTGTCAACGTCACATGCAAAATTAAAAAAACATATTCTCAACCGGCCCAGCAAGAAAAGTGTGCTTATTCAGGTGTGTGTGTGTGTGTGTGTGTGTGTGTGTGTGTGAGTATGTGTCTATCTGAATGTGTGTGTGAGTGAGTGAGTGAGTGAGTGAGTGAGTGAGTGAGTGAGTGAGTGAGTGTGTGTGTGTGTGTGTGTGTGTGTGTGGATAGCTAGCTTCAGGGCAGGGTAAAGCAATGCGACAACTAAAACTAACATAAGCTAGGAGAGCACGTTATTTGATATATGATCTATAGTTACAACCAACAGCCGAAATATCTCCTTTGTTCGATTGCATTTAGTTAATAGTGGTTAATCGATATAGATAAAGTTCCTTTTCACAGTGAGTGGAGCACGTCGAGAATCAAACAGCAGTTTAAAGCGAAGCTTCATAATGTACTTTTAACAGTTCAATGTCAGTTGAAAAACGCATGGCCATGACAATGCATGCGATTGTGGTCCAGGGTATCACTATAGAAACATGAAATAGCTTCCTGTGTCCCTTATCACAGCGCTGTGACAGAGATTCAAGAGAAAGAAAAAAGAGAGCTAGGGTTATAGTGAGAGAGGTTGAAAGGGGGTAGAGGTGAGTGGAGGAGTTATTTTGCAGTGCAAACAATCTGTATCCTGGCTTTAGCGTATTTGACCTTTGACAAATCGAATATTGTAAAATGCTTGTTGTACTATACATGTCCAGGCGGGGGCGCTATACTCACAGAGTTGCAGTTGAAGAACATCCGGAGGCCGGAGAGATCTGGCTAACTGATCAAGGACAACACAACACCACTCATATGAAAGCCGTCAAAAAACATCTCTGTTTTCCTCTATCTATCTATCCCTCTATATCTACCTAGATTTAGGGTTACATGTATATATAGGGTTACACATATTCTGCACCACATTGCTATATGTGTGCCTAGCACTGCATCGTTGAGTTGATCCAGACCTACCTGGTGGAGTCAGGAGGGGGTCATTGGACGTGCCGGGCGTGTGGCCGCAGAGACCCATCTGGGGCACAGAGGAAGCTGGGGAACTGGACCAGGAACCACAGGCACCGGAGCGAGTCAGGAGGGGGTCATTGGACGTGCCGGGCGTATGGCCGCAGAGACCCATCTGGGGCACAGAGGAAGCTGGGGAACTGGACCAGGAATCAGAGGCACCAGAGCAAACGAGTCAGGAGACGCCGTGCACCCCTGCCCTCACTGGATACAGCGGGCAGCAGGGACAGGGCCATCCCACAGCAAGGCATACTTGTGGTTTATACGACTGAGGAAGTCGTTTCCTCCGTTGATTAAGGTAGGTAAGGATAACAAAACCCATGCCGCTAATCCATTGAAATCGAATAATTGCATTGTCTTCTTCAACCCCTGCACTCTCCAATCTAATATATTGGAGGCCCCTTAGGAGCAGATATGACAGCGGTGCCACCTAGTGGTAGGAAGGTGGAGTTCTTTTTATACCTATGAGTGAACTTAAACACAAAGTAAATTTTGCCGCTACCATCATCATTGAAAAACAAATACTGGGAGGAAAATATGTTGAAAAATGATGTCCATATATTAGTAAATAGTATTTAATTAAATTGCCACATTTCTATGATAGTGTTACACCCTCTCCCGTGTTTCCGTCCAACTCCGCCATTTTGTGGCACCCAGCCTCCATTACACCTCGTGCTCCCTCTGTCTACCCACACCTGCAGCTCATCACCAATCACCCCCCCTCAGTACTTAAGCACTGGCTCCCCACAGAGCCAGTGCTAGTTCGTTTGTTCATCTCTCACTTGATAACTTCGTCCCCGCCTTCTAGACTTCGTTTGTTCCTGTTCCCGTTACGGGATCCGTTCCCGTTCCTTTTCCTCTCGTCCTCCTCGTTCCCGTTCTCGTTCCTGTTGCCTAGTCCCTGCCTGCCTGCCTTCCTCGTTGCTGAACTTCGCCTGTCTGATCACCCGCCTGCCTACGTCCCTCGGCCTGCTTGCTGCCTGCTACCGTTGCCGAACCCCTGCCTTCCCGACCACCCGCCTGTCGCCGAGTCCCTGCCTGTCTGCTTGCCTCTACGTTGATGAACCTTGCCTGCCTGACTACCCACCTGCCTAGCCCTTGCCTGTGTCTAAATAAACCCCTTTCAACCCGTTCCCTTCTCGTCTTCGTGTCTGCGTTTGGGTCCTAGTCCGTAACCTTAACAGATAGTTACCCCTGGTGTTGAAGAGACAGCTTTGAGATGTAGTCGCTTTGCTCTTTGAGTTGTCTGTAAACGCAGAGAGAACAGGCAACAAGGCAGTGTGTTTTTGATGGGCTTTAACTAGCAGTTAAACACTGTGTGAGGTAGAGTGGGCTAGCTTACTGGGACATCTGTTCAATCTGCTGTTCGCTCATCACCAGGGCTTCGTTCAGTTTCTCATTCTGAGGTGGAGGAGGAGGAGGAGAGGAGGAGGAGGGAGAGCAGGAAGAGGAGGAGGAGGAGAGAAGGGGGAGGAGGGAGAGCAGGAAGAAGAGGAGGAGAGAAGGGGGAGGAGGGAGAGCAGGAAGAGGAGGAAGAGGAGAGAAGGGGGAGGAGGAGGGAAAGCAGGAAGAGGAGGAGGAGAGAAGGGGGAGGAGGAGGGGAGAAGGGGGAGGAGGGAGAGGAGGAATAAGAGGAAGAGGAGAGAAGGGGGAGGAGGGAGAGCAGGAAGAGGAGGAAGAGGAAGAAGAGAGAGGGGGAGGAGGAAGAAGAGGAAGAGGAGAGAAGGGGGAGGAGGAGGAGAAGATTTCATTGCAGAGAGTTGAAGGTCCATGAGTTTCAACAATAAAGAGTTTAGCTTTGTTCTTTTGAATTCAGTCAGCTTATTTCACACTTATAAAAGAATAATCTCAACACACACCATAATAAATACATAAAACCAAGGAGTGACTTGCTCATCCTCTGCTGGTAGTAAGCCAGCAGGACATCCTGGTGTCTGACATGGACCTGCAGCACCTGGGGACAGGGATGAACGTGGGATTAGCTGCTCTTGGTTTATTCTACCAACATGTGGAAGCTCTGATTATTAAAGGTCATCCAGTCTAACCTTGCTAAAGTGATTGAATTTGTTGGCCACCACGACGTCGATGTTAGACAACAGATCCTTGATCATACTGCTGCCCTGTTAAAACAAAGGCAGCCTTCAACAATTTTTAATGAATTACTTCAGTTGGAAGGATGCTTTCAGTGAAGTTATGTGTGTGTTAAATGCAGACCAAAAAAAAGATACTTGAATGTAGAAGATACACTAACCAATCGTTAAGGAAATACACCAAACAAGTCACGGTAATGGTGCTTACTTTCTTACAGAGACGATATAGTTGACATTTAGTTTCACATACAAAGCACTCCCCTGGCTTTCCTAGAGGGAAAAAAATGTTTAGTTAAATACAGAAATAAAATGTTAGGACTAAATATATGAAAGGTCTAACGCTAGCCTAATCCTTTGGCCTTATTGGAAACTAGTCCGTGGTTCAGAATGGCTGGTGCATGTTTACCTGCCAGAGAGCATGAGTTGCAGATCACATGGCCACAGGAGCTGAGGGCCAGCAGGCGCTCAGCGCTGGGGGCCGTTAAGCACGAGCTGCAGCACACCCAGCACTGCATGTTCTGCCAATCCGTTCGCCTCGAGACAGCGCGGGGAAAGAAAGCCCTAAGCTAGCATGCGCCGCGTCACGCGCTGCGTCACGCGCCAGCCAGATAACGGGTGCTCGAAGACCGCCCTGATGTGCATGAGCAGCTAGACGCTCAGCACGCGCTAGTGGGTGAGCTAAGGCGCAGTAGCTAAACCAGAGGTGGTCGTTACAGGCCTAGTTAGTGTGAATTAGATCAACTAATACAGCTATTCTAATGTTCTATATTCAGATAGATGCTACTTTTTCATTAGTGTAACGATAATAACATATTCACAACCACAGTTGAACTATTCATTTTCAGTTACTGTATTGTGTGTTATTAATTAAAAAAATATTTTCAGTAGGCTGAATTGTTTTTTATTGTTGTTACCTATAACATGTACACGTACTTTTCTTGTTCACACACTTACAGATTTTTTTTTATAAAATCATACAAATGTTAATTAATAAACGACAGGCCTATATATTTTTTTACCAAATAGGTCCTAGCTCATTCCTTTATTAATTCCAACAGTTGAGGCTCATCAAGCATACAAATCAACACGTGTGATGCTAATAATATTGAAGGACATCAGATCAGATGAGCTTCTATGTTATATCCATTAATGGGAACAGCAGAACAGGCTAGAGTTAAGAGTCCACGCAGTATGTTTTGTCCCTTACAAAGAAATGAAGTGATAAAAGTGCTTCACTATATCATGAGTGCATATGTATCGCCATGCTGTAGGGCAACTTTTAGGTATCATTCATGATGAGTAATGAATGCAAGCGTGTAGAAACCCAGGAGTCCTCCCTCTGGTGCTCCATCATCTGGTGCTCCATCATCTGGTGCTCCATCATCTGGTGCTCCATCATCTGGTGCTCCATCTTCTGGTGCTCCATCATCTGGTGCTCCATCATCTGGTGCTCCATCATCTGGTGCTCCATCATCTGGTGCTCCATCATCTGGTCAATCGTGTGAGTCAGAGCCTTGTCTATGGTGTGCAGGTTTTCCTTGGTCTTCTCTGAGCCTCTCTCTGGGGGATATTCTCCCATCTGAACGTCCAAATGCACTTTCTACACACACTCACACACACACACACACACACACACATGCACACACACACACACACACACACGCAGATGCATGCACGTATAGGCACAAACATAAACACACAATGTTGTGGTAAATATGTAAGCACGACCCTACTTTTGTTTGGCAATGGCATTGATGAGCAAGGCTGTTTGTTTGTTTATGTGTGTGTGTCTGTCTGTCTATTTGTGTGTGTGTTTGTGTGTGCGTGTGTCTGTCTGTCTGTTTATGTGTGTGTGCATGTCTGTCTGTGTGTGTTTGTGTGTGTGTCTGTCTGTTTATGTTTGTGTGTGTGTCTGTCTGTTTATGTTTGTGTGTGTCTGTCTGTTAATGTGTGTGTGTGTGTGTGTGTGTGTGTGTGTGTATGTGTGTGTGTCTGTGTGTGTGTGTGTGTGTGTTTCTCACCAGCCTCTCCTTAGACGAGGGGAGGCGCTGTCCGCTGGTGTGAGAGGTGAAGGTGAATTTACCATGTTTCCCATAACGGTTGATCAACACCTGCAGACCAGGCACACACCGCACACACATGTGACAGTTTATAACTGTTCTAAAACCTATCTAGAGCTCCAAAGCTAGACCATCAACACCTGCAGACCAGCCACCCACCACACACACAGGTGACAGTTTATAACTGTTCTAACACCTATCTACAAATATACATTTAGACACCAACAAAAAAGAAAAATAGAACACGTTTGGGGCATTTTCTATATATTCACCATGTTCTACAGCTGCGTGAACAATGCAGCCTCACTACACAATAGATCATTACTGAGATCCTCTGCAAAGTATTCATCAGAGCCCGATACAAATAGCTCTTTTTTAATTTCTCCGTAAGAACGCTCGCGCAGGTACTGCTGGACAACTCTGTCAATCTCCTGAAAAAACGCTTGTATCTGGGGCCAGTCACCCCACTGAATGAAAAAGACAGTGTCAAACCAACAATCAGATGCTATAGCACTGTTACGGGTCGGGTGCCTGTCAATGCATAACGGGTCACGATTGCTCAGAAACAGGATAGGATTAGCACAACGACGGAAAAATATGAAATCACTCTTCTTCTTCATAAAAAGATGTGTCTCCATGCGGTAAATCTCGGCTCCCAAATCCCCATGCCACTGGGAGACATAGGGGCCTTGACTCCATCCTTCGATATCCAGACCAGGACATACATTCTCACGGAAATGTAGCCAATCACGGGTAGACATGCGTAGATCACCATCACAGTCTTTTGCTTTTAACACGACATAGCCATCCTTGAATGAAATAACGTACGCAAAGCCTTCATCGCCATAATACACTGTTGAAGCTTCTGTGCGTCGATCTTCTCCGATTTTAGAATTCTTCATTCTCTTGATTGGAGCATTAGGCACTGGCATATCACCCTCCATAGCCCCATGGTTAAAGTGTGGTGTATGACCCGTCCACATACCTAGAGATAGCTGCATCACGCTGTCCTGGAGCTCTGCTGTTGCGGTGTCCATGATGAGAAAATATGTGTATAGCCGCAAAAGATGACTGTTGTTAAATGCAATAATAGCCTAGCAGACACACACACACTTTTTAAAAATGCCCCCATCCCCGGATGTCACCCACACCCACACACACACACACACACACACACACACACACCCTTGGCCCCTTCCGGCCCTTTTTGAAGAGAGAGGTTGTTTCACCCTTGACCAGCCCCCCACCCTTGGCCCCCATCAGGCCCCATCCTGCCCTCATGCCTTTACGAACAAAGCGGATGTACACTTTATAGTACAGGAATACACTTATTGATGATAGCGGATGTTCATTATGATAGACAGGAAACAGAACCCACTTCCGTATAGGTCTAAATGGTAGTTCCGCTTTATCGGAAGGAAGTGGATCTGGGGCATATGTCTCTAATGGGTGGTACTGTTGTAGAAAAAACATGTAAAGTTGATAGTTCTCCCAAAATGTAACCTGATAGCTCAGCTGAAACGAACGGCACCCAATAAAACACAGCCTTATCTAAACATTCTATGGTATGCGGCCGAGTATGCTGTTGGACTCCCCCAACGGCAAAGGGCCCTTCTAACCCAAAGACATTCGCCCTCCCAAAGAATACCCCCAGCCGACGAGATGGACACATTCCTCAGCAGGGCGCTGCCCTGAGGATAGATCCAACGGTCATAACATCCTTAAGACGTGGACCCATCGACAAGAAATACAGCGCGCTGTAGAGATAGTACAGAGTATCGGGATTTGACATTTTTGTACCCTGTATTAGAATTAGAATAAAACTCACATACCGTATTAATAGTTTGACTTGCATTTTTGCTTCTTATACCGGGTTTCCAAGTTTAACATTGTCCTTCCTTTTTAACAACAGTACCTATATACTACTCACAATGTTAAATGTTATCTGTATTAAATTGATGATTCCACTCTTTGCTAATTTCGAACTTCCTCAAGTTCCAATGTAAAAGGACAACATGCCACAAGGCTAGGACAGCAACAAATTTGCCAGCTTTCACATCTTGTTTAAATGTAAAACGCATGCCTATACAAATAATAGGAATTGATCATCAGATTAATACAATTACCCTTCTTAACTGAACTGAACCGTCCACTCGTCTGCTGTCTATTCTGTTTAAAAGGTGTGGCTATATTTCCAGTAGTGAGCATACATGGCCCCATCGTTTTTAATAGGCTGACAACCACAGCTGACTGAACCTGATGTATGAGCTATGAAACATGTTTCAAGTGTCAAGTAGACATTAAGGAATGAAGAATAGAGGGCTTTCTAATTGTAAAAGTTGTAGCTTTGAATGTTTGTGTGATCTATCCATCCAGCATGCCAATCGCTAGGGAATTGGTTTTTAATATGGATATGTTTGAACTCTCTCTTATGTACACTCTTTAACATATAAGATATACCCCTTCACCAACGTGTGTTGAGATTGGGTATCTGATCAATCCAGACTGAGAGAAAACAGAGTAAACTGATTTAAGATGATTAAGCCATTAATCTATAATCTACCTGACACCATGAATCGTTTAGTTATCCAATTGCTCGTCATAGTCTCAATTCGCCCGGTCAGTGGCAATGCCCAACTCTAATGCCCAACGCTCGTTTGTTTCCCAATTGATTTGGTTTACTTGTGTACGTTCAACCTAGATTGAGCATGACGCGAGCTGTCTGTGGATCCCAGTGACGCTCCTTTGTGCCCACAGTAGGTGGGTCTAGACGGTGAGGATGTGCTGTTCAGCATCGAGTCCGACCGATAAGAGACCCCTCCCCCTGGTGGCGGGGAGCTGTTATTGCCTCCCGAGTTGAGAGGGAAATGGGTGGGTGGAAAGTCCCTCTGTGGAAATCCCCTTCCTCCCTGTACTGGTTTTGTTTTTTGTTGTTGTAACATTTAACTAGTTCAGCGTGCGCCCATGAATTATTTGTGACAGACTTGGCGGACTGCGAAGCCACCGGACTAGGTGGATAGTGAAGGGGAAGAAGAAACGGTTGAATGGCGCCGAGGACCGCTGCGGTGGGGCTGAGTGAAGTGGCTGAAGGAGGACTACTAGCCTGAGCGTCCGGGAAGGCTTTGTTATTACCCAGACCCTTTACGCAGGTAAGACACCGTCCCTGGCCCTCTCCAGCGGCTCTTTGGCATGTTTAACACGAATGTCCGACTCACTGGGATGATCGGGTTTCATGCCTTTCCCAAGTGAACGGTCGTACATATATGGGGGACATGGTGGGGGAAAGCTAGAGGCTGGCGCACGACAGTGAGCTTTCTTTGACAGCCATTGTTTACGAAGACGTCCGCCCCGGTCGAAGCAGGCGTCAATGTCCCACGGCGGAAGATCCATTTAAATGCTACGTTGTCTTGAAAGGTAGTTGTCACCGGGAATTACGTAAGGCTCCAACGTCAGCAAAGTCTCCTGTTTATTGTGCTTTTGTGTAGCCGGGGTCAGGCTAAGCCGCAGCGTTGGCCGCCTTGACACTCGTCTCCGCCGGTGATTTCAAGGCAGAAATAGCGATCGCTTGCGGCTGTCTGTACTGTGGTTACTGACACACATTCCCGCGGCAAATTAGATCCCTCTGCACCTGCTGCTCTTCGGGAAAGACGCATCTGCAAGCCACGGACCGTCACGGGGTGACTACCACGTCTGCCTCTTTGAATTTACAAAGGCGATATTAATCAGTTCATATGTTTAATATGGTCTCATCAGATGTTTATTATTACACAGTCCTTACTCCATACCCTCCTTGTTCAGGCTCCCACATTGTCAATAGGTTGGCGGTGGCTGGCGTTCTCAGCTCCCGTTCCCGTTCTCCTCACGCTCCTCCCATCCTGTCCTCCGCTTGCTCGCCATGTCGCAAGGCCAGAACTTCCTCCCAAAGTTCCTCTTCGTCTCCAACCTGCTGAAGGCGGTGAATATCCGCCAGCGTGTCCCCAACGATGTGGTGAAGCCTGGCGCCAGCGGGGGTCTCATGCACCACCTGCGCGGCATGCACCGCTACACGCTGGAGATGATTGCCATGAACCACTTCCCACAGGCCTTCCGCGAGGTCGTGCAGGCCGCCATCTTGGACCGGGCCATGCAGGTGTCCCTGGAGCAGGAGAAGAAGCTCAACTGGTGCCGGGAGGTCAAGAAGATGGTGCCCCTGCGGACCAACGGTAAGAAGGGTTGTGTCATCGGGCACTTCTGTTTTTTGTTTGACTGATTCTATAGTTCCTAAGCATCAAGGAGCATGGCTGTCACTGTACAAATGAATCCCGGCTTGACTAAGCCTGCGTCCATGTCTTTCAGAAACACCACACACGGTAGTACAAAGCAGATAATGAAAACACAAACTGAAATATTCTCAGATGCAATATCCTTTTTGAGCCTGTTATGTGGACTGATATCCATCCCTCACATTCGATAAAGGTGGATATACTTTACGGTTAGTCTCACCATCTGGTGGAACGTGTGTCACTTTGATCTCCATGTAAATTCTCCTTCACTTGTTGAAGCATAGAGTTGAACTCCTTCACCCCAAAACTATTGTTTTAAATGTGGCTCCGGGAACAACCCCTGAGGGAAGTTATGAGTAGATGAAGCATTTGTCTGTAGTAAGTGTATTTTCTCAAGTGTTTTCGGTTTTCGTTTTCATTTTGAGAACACTTCTGCGATGTCGGGGACAGAGTTTAGATGCTGTGACTCACCACTCGCATTACTTTAAATGACAGAAAACTGAGTTTTTAACGTTTACTATAACAATTTAGAGATGTCGGGCAGGCCTGGCTGCCAAATCATCATTTTTGGGTTATCTTTTTATTTTTGGTAGATTGTGGTGGTGGCACTCTTGTTTACTTGTCATTTACAGATGTTTGGACGCCTTTTCCACGGGGGTTCATCCACTGCCTTCATTTTGTCACAGTGTGAGGGACGGGAATACGTCCACTCGTTTGTTGTTCTTTACCGGAAGTGCTGGTTTGTTGAAATCATCACAGCCGTTCTTTCGGTCTGTCTCGTTTGTCTTTGTTTGATGACCTTAGTGACACTCTATTGATGATTTATTTTCTTAATAATTCTATATTTCTTTAAATAGTTAATTCAGTTGTATTTACGCGGCCACTGCTGGTCTAGTTTTAACTACTTTGAACTACTATTATTTTAGGTTCCCTGAGGTATAGAAGGTGTTATTTGATGATATCTAGATTATGTTTTTTAATTGGACAAATAAATATTCCATTTGTTCACAAGGTTGCCTTTGACACACATTTCAATAGGATAGCGATGAAGATGATTCACCATGTAAATGCTTACTCTCTTGTTTGAGTAATGAAAAAAGCCTGTAAACCGTTTTTATCATTTAATTTAGTTAAATAACGTTTGTGTTCTTTAAGATGTTAAAGTATTTGATATATACTCTGTAGTCATTAGCCTACAAGGTCTATATCAGCGTACAATAGCCATTTTACATATTTGTATTGCTCCTTATATAGTAGTGAACATTGGCATAGGCTGGAGCCGCGATTTAGTTTTACATTCATTTGAGGGAAAAGGCTTTAGGTGATCACCACTTTAATTACCACTTTGTTATTAATTGTTAGTACCCTGGAACAATTCAGGTGTATGCTGGGTGATTCTGCTTGGATTGGAAAACTTAATGTGAAAGGGAGTTCTGAAGTGATTAACACACACACACACACACACACACACACACACACACACACACACACACACACACTGTTATTTGTACTTCAGAAAGACCACTGTCTGATAACTGATTCCTAGATTTACTGCAAGCACCCTGGATGTAATTTCCTGAAATAAATATGGGACAGGGTTTAAAGTATGAGTGTCTAAAAGTCTGAAAGGGCCCAGTCATGACTTTGAGCAGAGGACAGATGACACACACACACACACACATAGATACTGTACATACAGAGAGGAAGTGGGACAGAAACAAAGCAGGAAGGAGGCTGCTGTGGTCATTTGGGTGATCGTCCATCCATCCTCATAGTCTCAGATCACACTGAGCCTCAGTGCTCTATTGGAGCATCTGAGTCTCAGATCACAATGAGAGCCTCAGTGCTCTATTGGAGCATTTGAGTCTCAGATCACACAGAGTGAGCCTCAGTGCTCTATTGGAGCATCTGAGTCTCAGATCACAAAGAGAGCCTAAGTGCTCTATTCTGATTTATTACTCAGATCTGACTTTTTGGTTTGGCTGTGCAATATATATTTTTAATGTAGCCAATATCAGAATCCATTGAGAACAGGTCACAGTCCGAACCAACCCGCATGCACGGAAGTAAACATGGAGGCAACTGAAGCCAGCGTTTACGGTTTAGTTTGTAAGTTGATGTTCAGTGGTGTTGAAACAGTGTGGACATTCTCAAACAGGTGTCTGTTCGTCTGTTCATTTGTTTACTGGTAACACCGCAGTTACCAGTAAATAAAAGGAAATTCATAGTGCCTATCTTTCCCTGTCTGAATCGGCGGAGACCACTGCTGCAGAATCTTATTAAAACTTATCGTTTTTTCCTTTTATTTCTAAAGTGGTTCAATTTGTGAAAACAAATGCTTTTTTTGATAAGGCAAAAAGCAAAACGACTATATCACGTAGGATTGCTGCGTAAACGTCGGTTGCTTTCGGATCCATCGGCCCGAGTTCCACTCTTGTTACAGCAGATCTTCAATGTAGCCAAAACGTTATCGAAGACACGCGGCTTCCATAGTATGAGAGTACAAATAAGGTGGGTTGAACAGTTTGCAAGTTATGATGAAATTGCACTTTATAACTAGCGCCATTCAAGAGAAAAATCACAGGCTCAATTGTGGCTGACTGATTGCCAGAAAATGAAAAAACATAATTAATAAACACATCCAATATTACTACCATTAAATAATATTTGTCCCTCCACTGATAACCTCCATTGCAGCTGTGTCCCATCTTTGTATTCACCGAGTGTCTCTCTGCAGCCCAGAATTGTGACGTATATCGATCTAGAGTGAGTAAAAGTCGCATGAATTCCGATATGACTGTTCAGACTGAGGTCACATTGCAAAACATCAGGTCGGTATCCGATTTAGGACCACATTTGTAATTGGCCCCAATCAGAATTGAAAAGATTAGATTCTATGGGATCCGTGCTGTTCACACTGTTATGAAACAATCGTTAATGAGTCACATACAGTATGAGCAAAAATATTTTTGGGCCACTTTTGCTAGCAGTGTGTGAACTAGGCAACCTTCCTGAGTGTTCCTCCGCGGGTATTTCCCAGGTAGCGTATCTTGTCTGTCATGTCTGCTAGTTGGAAATGTTTATTATCTCCACACTGATGTTAGACTATAAGCAGAGACAACACTGAGTCTGAACCATGCACGCACATACGCGTTCGCCTACGCTGGATCCCCGTAATGACTCAACTAAACATCTAAATCTTTTCCAGGTTAATGCCCTCTCTTTTGCTGATTATATTTGTGTTGGGCAATTCTAACACTGTAAATCGGTCTGCTGGAGAAACTGCATGAGAAACGACCTGCAATTTCTCAAAGTCTTTAGAAAATAATATATATAAAAAACATAGGAAACATAGAAATACATGTATTTGTTATGTAAGTCTTATAATTCTACCCTTATGTTATGTATTTGAATACAGATAATCAGATAATCCAGTGATTGCAGTGTCAACGGGATACTTATAGAATCAGGTCTGCTTTAATACGTTATCCGTTCATGCAAATGTGTATTCGTCTTTTGGACAACTCAATACTGCAGTCAGTGTATGTAACAACGACAGCGAGGCAAAAACAACACTCTAAAATGAAGCCAGAGAAAGATTCCTTTGGCTTCATTTTAGAGTGTTGTTTTTAGACTTGGAGACTCCCCTCCACAGACAAAGGGTTGGGTGTTCTTAAGACATGTGACACAGTTCCTGTTGGAAAGCACTGGGATACAATGGGGATCCTTTATATTGCATACCACTATAACTTCTAAAATAGATGACCCAAGCCTCCATTGTTGAAGTCTATATTTATAGTTAGATTGCTGGGCCAAGGCCATTTATGCCTGGTTGACAACTCTGAGATGACCATTCAGGTAGCATGTAGGGTTTTGTGTGAGCAACGTAAACCATATGGTTTTGGAAGTTTTAAGAAGATATGTTTAATTCATTAATTTTTTATTCATGTATTTATTGAATGGTCTGGATTGTAAGTCGAACCCACATACGAGATTGCAGATATTGACTCACCTTTTTTAGGGCGTACCCAAATGTTCTTTTAACATAGCCTCCAAAAACAATTCCACTGATGGAATTCTTAAGCCTATTTTTAAGTCGTCACATAGCTGAAAGTCCAAAGGAAAAGTTTCTGTTATACCTTTAAGTCAATTTGCAATGCTTCCTTAATTTGTTTATAGTGGCTTTTCATTAGATTTTTTCCCCTGCTAAGATGCTAAAAGGTACTGATTAATACGATGTGAAGTGTTGCATTTCTATTAATCATATAAAGGAACCAGCAGAATAAAAACTGGAAGTAGTTCAAGCCGCAATAATCAAGGACAGGTACACACTTTGGTTTTTGTGTGTTTGTGTTTTCACTTTCAATTGTGTGGACTGTTGCTAAGTAATGGAGAACTTTAATGATCTGCTTGTGAGAATGCATGTTACGCAAGAAAGACAAGCTTATTATTATCAAAGGTCATTAATTAACTGTTCCATTTGCTTCTAATGGCAAAATACACCACATTCCGCCCCGGCCCAAACTCCGCCCCTGTGGAAAGTCCGGGCCAGTTGAGTAGCATTGATGAGTCCTAACTTGGGATCCAGAGGGGGAACACACACACACACACACACACACACACACACACTAAAGGCAGTACTTGAGCCGGGAAATTCCTCTGTGTGCTTTGCAGCAGCGGGGTATTTCAGATCAACAAACACATACTTATTTATTCTGTTCTGTTTGACAACGATAACAGGCCCGGACTGCATCAGAAAGAATAAATACTATTCCCGGATTTTGTAAGCGACCTAATAGGGACTTACTTATCTTCCTTTAATTTATCGTGTTACAACACATCCGATACCCTCACTCACTATCATAAAGTGATAAAAACAAAAAAAATACCATGGGATAACAGATATGCATTTTCTTTTTCACAAATTGATACAGAGAAGTATTGAATGGCCTCCAGACAGATGTATTCTAGGTAGAGTTAAGGGGAAGTGGCGAGTAGTCTAACCACACAGTGTGTGTGTGTCGTGGCGGTGTGGGTCATAGACACCAGATAGTCTACCTGACAACCAGCCGAACGGCCTGGAAATCCCCACGCTTTTGTTCCTCTCAAGTATGCACCTATTGTGTTTGTGTTCTTTGGTGTAGAAGCCGTGCACGCCGTTCACGTGCAAATCAAACGGCCTTCCGACTGTGGATAACAAAACCCGGTGTGTTCCCACGGCCTGTGTTCTAGGGGACGGGAACTGCCTTCTCCACGCTGCGTCTCAGTACATGCTGGGGGTCCAAGACACCGACCTGGTGCTGAGGAAGGCCCTCCACGGGGTCCTGAAGGACACACACACGGGCAGCTTCAGGGCTCGCTTCCAGGCGGAGCTGCTGCACTCTCAGGAGTTCACGCAGACCGGGCTGCGCTACACCACCACGGTACGCCAGGAGGAAAGCCTCCACCTTCAGCAATACCTTTTAGCTTTTTATAAAAAAAAGAAGCTATTTAGCTACTTAGCCTTTCATCTAGAGGTGGATTGTGCGTATGCTTTGTATTCATTGGTATATAATTCCAAATGATGTATATTGAAATAATCAAACCTAACTGTGTGTGTGTCTGTGTGTGTGTGTTTTTATGTATTACTGGACCATTTCCTAGAAATGGGAGGAGGAGTGGGAGAAAATTGTGAAGATGGCATCCCCAGTCTCCAGTAGCAACGGCCTCCAGTTTGATTCCCTTGAAGACATCCACATCTTCATCCTCTGCAACATCCTGCGCAGGCCCATCATCGTCATCGCAGGTACACCAGAAAAACAATTTCTGCACTGCTGGACACGCCACTGTTTTGTTTTTTTTACAGCTAATGGTATAAAGGCAAGCAATGGTGGTATCCTCCACTTTTATCCACTTATTCATTTAATTATTGTTCCAAATGACCCATCTGCGATCAGTTGGAATATGTTAAACAGTTTACCTCCTCACTCCAACTATTGTAATTATTGATAAATACTACTATTAATATTATTACAAACTTCAGAAAAGATATTCTCTCCTATGGGCATAAAAAAGAAAAGAAAAATGCACTTGCATCGTAAGTGATGGGTGAAAAAATACCCGAAAAGAAAATGTGGACGGCTGGCACCCATGTTAACTCCACTGCTCCTGTGAACAGACCAGGTAGTGAGGAGCATGAAGTCAGGCTCCTCCTTCTCGCCACTGAATGTGGGCGGAGTCTACCTTCCACTCCACTGGCCGCCCACAGAGTGCTACAAGTACCCCATCGTCCTTGGCTATGACTCGCAGCACTTTGCACCCCTCATCACCCTCAAAGACAGCGGGCCAGGTACGTGGGGTTCGCCAGACGAGGGTCCTCTTGCAGTGCTGCAAATAGGACAAAACTCACAGCCCATTTAGTCCGTCGTATGTAGGTGCAAACAGGACATGAAAGGCAGAGCCAGACAACGCCACACAGTTATTATCTGCTAACTAATTAGCTGGTTTTGAAGCAGGGATGAGCGTAACGGTCAATAATGGGATTGTCGATAATGTAAATGATTCTATGTAGGGGGAGACACCGTGCATGCTAATCTATAGGACATGATGCACCTGGTTGGAAAGCTGGTAGGAATTCTAAAGAACGGCTCCACAGCAGTGGAGGGATGGCTGAATGTGGCTTGAACCTGGGTCATGTCTAAGAAGGGATCTATGTAATATACTGAATATCAAGTGTGATTGTTTGAGTGATTATTTGAGAACATTGGACATGATCGCGAACAGAGTCCGTAACACAGTAATCACCGGTTTCAAGCATGCCTTACGTTTTTTCGTAAATGTTTTACCCAGAAGTCCGAGCGGTTCCACTGATCAACCCGGGGCGAGTGGGCTTCGAGGAGCTGAAGGTTCACTTTCTGATGGAGAAGGACCCGCAGCAGAAGGACCGGCTGCTGAAGGACTACCTGATGCTCATAGAGATCCCTGTCATCGGCCTGGGCTACGATGCAACGCGCATCATCAACGCTGCACGGTAAAAACATCACCCTGAAGATGCCGTCAATATACAACAATTCCAAACGTAATACGTGTGATATACTAGTGACCTACGTGTGATATACTAGTGACCTACGTGTGATATACTAGTGACCTACGTGTGATATACTAGTGACCTACGTGTGATATACTAGTGACCTACGTGTGATATATTAGTGACTTTTTTAACAACACCTACATGTGATATATTAGTGACCTACATGTGATATATTAGTGATACAAATGTGATATATTAGTGATACAAATGTGATATATTAGTGGCATAGGTGTGATAAATAAGTGACCTACGTGTGATATATATTAGTGATACAAATGTGATATATTAGTGACGTGTGTGATATATATTAGTGATACAAATGTGATATATTAGTGATGTGTGATATATTAGTGACCTACGTGTGATATATATTAGTGATACAAATGTGATATATTAGTGACATACGTGTGATATATAAGTGACCTACGTGTGATATACTAGTGATACATGTGTGATATATAAGTGACCTACGTGTGATATATAAGTGACCTACGTGTGCTATATTAGTGATACATGTGTGATATATAAGTGACCTACGTGTGATATATAAGTGACCTACGTGTGATATACTAGTGATACATGTGTGATATATAAGTGACCTACGTGTGATATATAAGTGACCTACGTGTGATATATTAGTGATACATGTGTCTGTATTTGCACGGGTCCAGGCTGAACGAGGGCAACCTGCCGGAGGACATGAACCTGATGGAAGACTACCTGCAGCTGGTCAACCACGAGTACCAGCGCCGGCAGGAGGACAAGGAGCAGGCCTGGGCCGCACAGCCCCAGCGCCCGCCCCCCTTCTCCGTCTCCCAGCTGTCGCTCATCGAGATCCGCTGCGCCACGCCGCGCTGCACCTTCTACGTCTCGGTGGACACGCAGCCCCACTGCCACGAGTGCTTCGAGAAGAGGCAGGCCACGGACCCCCGGACAGAGGGGGGGGCGCTGCAGGTCAAAGGGGGCGCCGGCATGCAGACGGCGGTGGCCGTGCTGGGCGTCTCGGGCATGTCCGACGTGGTGAGCTGCCGGGGCGCTAGGAGCGGCAGCCCACCGTCGTCGTCGTCATCTTCTTCCTCCGCCGCCACCACCGGCAGAGGGCCGGTCGTGAACAGCCCGCGCTCGGCGCCGCCCACCGCCCCGAGCCTCAGCCTGTACAGCGAGAGGCACGCCATGAAGTGCAAGACGCCGGGCTGCCTCTTCACCCTCAGCGTGGAGCACGACGGCCTCTGCGAACGCTGCTTCAACTCCAGGCAGGCCCCCGGAGGGCCCGCGGGACCCGGGGGCAGCGGGGCCGCCGCGGGGCCGCCTCCGGGCCCCAACGGCGGACCCGTGGCCCCCCACGCCGGCCAGGGCGCCGGGTGGAGCCACTGGCCGGGTCGTGAGACGGAGGCGGAGCGCTGCGGCATGTGCAGGCAGGAGGCCTTAAGGACATTCAACGGCCTGTGTCCGCCCTGCATGCAGAGGCAGCAGGCGCCGGAGAGGGGGGAGCCGAGCCAGCACAACGACCCGAGGACTGAGGCCTCGGCGGCGGCTGCGGCGGCTGCGGCGGCCTGGAGCCAGGCCAGAGAGCCCGAGCGAGGGCCGTGCCTCACGCTGACCCCTGGCCACCCGGCGGCCTGGCAGACTCCGCTGGCGAGGCCCTGCAAGAGACACGGCTGCCAGTTCTTTGGGACTCCGGAGAAGTTGGGATTCTGTACTATCTGCTATGTAGACTATCAGACCAACCACCGTAAGTCCTACCAATGCACACAAATGTACGTTATTTGTATTGTACCTCTGTGTGGTTCATGTGTGCAATGTGCATACACAACTGTTTTTGTCTTGCGATAGTCATTCAGCTAACTGCAGTCAGTCCTCCCCTTTTGCTCACGATTACGTTCCTCGTGTTTTTCCAGACATGACCCCTTCAGCGGCCCCGGCGCAGAGCCGGCACGGCTCCGAGGCGGGCTTCCAGAACGCCTCGCGCTGCCTGGGCCCCTGCTGCGGCGCGGTGGGCAAGGCCATGCTGGAGGGCTACTGCAATAAGTGCTACGTCAAGGAGCAAAGCGCGCGGCTCAACCAGGCGGCCAGCCGCACGCCGCACTCCCCTCCCCCCGTCACGGTGGGTCCCGTTTCACCCGTCCCCACCGTTTGTGTTTGACCGCCCACGGTGGTCACACCCAAAGCACCCACTCCTTGGGTAGCCCGTAACGATGTGTCTCTCTCTGCTCCCCTTCTTTTAACATTTCAGCGAGAGCGAGTAGCCAAGCCCAGATCCTCCCAGCAGTGCCAGACCGAGACCGAGACCGAGACCCAGACCCAGACCCAGACCCAGACCCAGACCCAGACCCAGTGCAGGCGGAGCGGCTGCAGCAACGAGTCCCCGGGCTGCACAGACTTGTGCCCAGAGTGCCACACGCGCGGCCAGGGCAGGGAGGGCGGACGGCGGGCGCAGGCGCCCAAGGAGAAGTCCAAGCAGCGGTGCCGGACACAGGGCTGCGACCACTACGCTAACCAAGAGAAACAGGGCTACTGCAACGAGTGCGACCACTTCATACAGGTCTACCGGCGCTGACCACGCGGCGGTGTTGGGGGGGGCGCTCACGCAGCAAGCCGTGACCGCTACGCGCGACATCCGCCGCCGCCGCAAACCGATCTGGGGGCCCGCGATGGCCCCGGGCTGGACACCCCATGCCAGTCAATGCATCTCTGATACTAACTAACTAGCTAGTCGCTAACTAGTAACCTAATGGCCTGAAATCAACCCCTTCATGTAGAATGTGGAGTGAGTGTGTACTCAGTGGGGGGAGTGTGTTTGTGTGATTGTGTGCGCGCGTGAGTGTGCGTCCGTACGTGCGCAGTAGACATGGCCTCCGGAATACCTCTTTGTGCAATTATGACGACTGACGACTCGTACAGATACATGTGGAGAGGTTTGGCTCCATGAGGTTTGGCTCCGTCTTTATAGTAGCCGGTCTCGACAGAGAGGACACAGTAGTAGTTCACAATAGAACATAGGATAAAAGTGTCACGCTTTCTATTCCTCTTCCCCTCCTCTTCCTTCCTTCCTTCTCTTCCTCTTTTTTTCTGCCCACTCAGTATAACATTTGTTGCCTTGGTAGTTATGTTTGACCACGCAGCACCTAGATACACAAACATATACATTATACAAACACATACAGACAGACAAGACAAGAGAGACAGACCGACATGCATACAAAACCGTGGAGCTCCTGCCCCATTAAACACGGGCGTCACTTAAATGCACACATACATACTCCCACAGACATGCACACATGCATACATTCGCACACGTTTCTGGTTTTATGATCAGAAACTAGAGGCTTTAAAAAATTTACAGGTATTTTTTTTCCTGAGGTGTATAATTTATAATTTTATAGCTTTGAGACATCAGGTAGTAAAGGTTCAAAGTAAGTTAGTTAGACTTAATAGAGAATAGAGAAGATTGAGATGGGAACTGCTTTCTTTTAGCCAGTCAGAACTTTCAAATAAGTTCAACCGAATTGTACTTTACAACAAAATTGGACGTATAAACATTTATTTTGCTTTTATTGCTTCGGAGGCTGTTCAAACCGGTTAGGTTCAAACCGGCTAGGTTCAAACTGTTCCAAATAAAACGAGTCAACGTTTGAGATGAGATCTTTGAAAACTGGCTCCTGCTTCCTACTTCTTTGCCTCCTATCTTTTTTTGGTAGGGAAATAAATTCAAATCTCGTATTGTACCTCATATTTCAGCTTCTTCTACTGTGCTTTTCTTCTGGGACAGCGGTTTCACCAGCTGTATTTTATTATTACTCTCCACAGTGGATTCACACTGTATTATATTATTATTATTACTCTCCACAGTGGATTCACACTGTATTATGTTATTATTATTACTCTCCACAGTGGATTCACACTGTATTATGTTATTATTATTACTCTCCACCGTGGATTCACACTGTATTATGTTATTATTATTACTCTCCACCGTGGATTCACACTGTATTATGTTATTATTATTACTCTCCACAGTGGATTCACTGTATTATATTATTATTATTACTCTCCACAGTGGATTCACACTGTATTATATTATTATTATTACTCTCCACAGTGGATTCACACTGTATTATATTATTATTATTACTCTCCACAGTGGATTCACTCTGTATTATATTATTATTATTACTCTCCACAGTGGATTCACACTGTATTATATTATTATTATAACTCTCCACAGTGGATTCACACTGTATTATGTTATTATTATTACTCCACAGTGGATTCACACTGTATTGTGTTATTATTATTACTCTCCACAGTGGATTCACACTGTATTATATTATTATTATTACTCTCCACAGTGGATTCACACTATTATATTATTATTATTACTCTCCACAGTGGATTCACACTGTATTATATTATTATTATTACTCTCCACAGTGGATTCACACTGTATTATGTTATTATTATTACTCTCCACAGTGGATTCACACTGTATTATATTATTATTATTACTCTCCACAGTGGATTCACTCTGTATTATATTATTATTAGTACTCTCCACAGTGGATTCACTCTGTATTATATTATTATTATTACTCTCCACAGTGGATTCACACTGTATTATATTATTATTATTACTCTCCACAGTGGATTCACACTGTATTATATTATTATTATCACTCTCCACAGTGGATTCACACTGTATTATGTTATTATTATTACTCCACAGTGGATTCACACTGTATTGTTATTATTATTACTCTCCACAGTGGATTCACACTGTATTATATTATTATTATTACTCTCCACAGTGGATTCACACTGTATTATATTATTATTATTACTCCACAGTGGATTCACACTGTATTATATTATTATTACTCTCCACAGTGGATTCACACTGTATTATGTTATTATTATTACTCTCCACAGTGGATTCACACTGTATTATATTATTATTATTACTCTCCACAGTGGATTCACTCTGTATTATATTATTATTATTACTCTCCACAATGGATTCACTCTGTATTATATTATTATTATTACTCTCCACAGTGGATTCACACTGTATTATATTATTATTATTACTCTCCACAGTGGATTCACGCTGTATTATATTATTATTATTACTCTCCACAGTGGATTCACTCTGTATTATGTTATTATTATTACTCTCCACAGTGGATTGACACTGTATTATGTTATTATTATTACTCTCCACAGTGGATTCACACTGTATTATGTTATTATTATTACTCTCCACAGTGGATTCACACTGTATTATGTTATTATTATTACTCTCCACAGTGGATTCACACTGTATTATGTTGTTATTACTCTCCACAGTGGATTCACACTGTATTATATTATTATTATTACTCTCCACAGTGGATTCACACTGTATTATATTATTATTATTACTGACCGTATTTTGGATGCATAACCATAAACGGTATTTGTCTTTGTTCTATTTCAACCCACTGCTTCTGTACCTGAACACACACAACACACGCACGCACACACACACACACACACACACACACACACACACACACACACACACACACACACACACACACACACACACACACACACACACACATAATGCATGATGTGTTTCAATGTCATTCTGCAACAGAAGATTCCAGATGGCACGGCTCTGACGTCATGTCTTCTACGCACCCTGAGCGTGTGCACGCTGCGTGTTATACTGCGACGCCCACACCACCATCGGCTCTCCGTCCCCAGGTGGACAACCCGTCCCCAGGTGGACAACCCGTCCCCAGGTGGACAACCCGTCCCCAGGTGGACAACCCGTCCCCAGGTGGACAACCCGTCCCGGTTCATCCAGGGCTACCGTGTTCTGTTCAGGCAGACGTCGGGGCTGCCCTCGCCGGGGTCCTGCGCGGTGGAGGGCGTGACCTCGCCCTCTCCTCGCTGCGGAAGGTGCTTCGTGCACGAGGTCATGGTGCGCCGCCACCGTCCTCTGTGGAGTTTATTCAGGGGGAAATACTGACCCCTGTCGCCCAAATAAAGCAACGACGCACACACTGACGCGCAGCGGCCTGTCTGTTGTTTTCGGCTGCTTTAATGTCCCGTGCAGCGAGTTTCGAAACCTTCGGCAAAGCGGGAAGCAGCAGGTGAGTGGAATGGGGTTTAAACCCGTCAGCCTGTCTGTTAAAACAGCTCCTTTGTTGTTTTGCACCGTTTAACTCTTTAAAATCTGTCTGCGACTCCTAAGTTAGCCGCTTTGCTAAAGTCTGCTAGTGATGACGACAACAACCAAAACCCTTTAGACACAAGGTACACGATCTATAACCTGTTACACAATCTATTGTCTAAAGTCTGCTAGTGATGACGACAACAACCAAAACCCCGTAGACACAAGTTACACAATCTATAATCTATCAAAGAGTCTATATCCAGTTACACAATCTATTGTCTAAAGTCTGCTAGTAATGACAACAACCAAAACCCCGTAGACACAAGTTACACAATCTATAATCTATCAGAGTCTAAAACCAGTTACACAATCTATTGTCTAAAGTCTGCTAGTAATGACAACAACCAGAACCCTGTAGACACAAGTTACACAATCTATAACCTGTTACACAATCTATTGTCTAAAGTCTGCTAGTGATGACGACAACAACCCCGTAGACGGTAGGTACACAATCACTATCCATAAGCTATTAAACCATGTATAATCGATCACAGAATCAATTAGTGAGGACAACCACCGCACCTCAGACACAAGTTCCGCAACCTGTGAAGAAGCCCGTTGTGCATTATGACTTTTCACCCTGCGATATAATGAAATCCGTGATGTATTACTACCTCCCAAGCGTCTCACCCAGTTTGAGGGCTTCTTATCTTGGTCCAATGCTGACTCTCACGGTTCGCTGTGTCCAAGGCGTCCTGCTGAACGCCGACCCCCCCCCCCCCCCCCCCCCGCGCGCGCGCTGAACGAACGCCGTTCTTACCACATCGGTCGTGTTGTGTATGGTTCCCGCCCGTGTAAGCCCCCGCTAAAACACTGTTCTCAACTCCCTCCAGGCGCTTCTGCCGGAGAATGGACGGGCTGGCCCGTGACCTAGCGTCCACCCTCCACCAGAGCTCAGAGCCAGCAGCCTGGGGCTTTGGCGGCGGGCGGGGGGGACCATGCCCTGGCGTCCGCCCTCCACCAGAGCTCAGAGCCAGCAGCCCGGGGTGGGGGGAACCACGCCCTGGCGTCCGTCCTCCACCAGAGTTCAGAGCCAGCAGCCCGGGGTGGGGGGGACCACGCCCTGGCGTCCGCCCTCCACCAGAGCTCAGAGCCAGCAGCCCGGGGTGGGGGGGACCACGCCCTGGTGTCCGCCCTCCACCAGAGCTCAGAGCCAGCAGCCCGGGGTGGGGGGGACCACGCCCTGGTGTCCGCCCTCCACCAGAGCTCAGAGCCAGCAGCCCGGGGCTTTGGCGGCGGCGGGGACCACGCCCTGGCGTCCGCCCTCCAGCAGAGCTCAGAGCGAGCAGCCCGGGCTTTGGCGGTGGGGGGGGGGGGGACCACGCCCTGGCGTCCGCCCTCGACCAGAGTTCAGAGCCAGCAGCCCGGGGCTTTGGCGGCGGCGGCGGGGACCACGCCCGCAAGCGCCGACGCCGGAAGCAACGCTCCGACCGGCCCCGTCCACACCGGGGGGCCGGTGGGGAGAAGGTGGGTGTCTTGGGGGGCGTGGGAGCTAAGAACCTGCCCTGCGCTTGTGTTGTTCTTCATCATGGTGGGAGATATAGACAAGGTCCAGGAACTGTTTCTGTAGTCGGAGCTCCTAGGAGCCAGTAGCGAGGGCAGCAGCAGTGACGAGGGCAGACAAGGTACCCACGTTACAAGTCAAGCTGTTGGCCTTATTGAGCAGCTGTTTGATCATCAGAATGATAGTGTAACATTAACGCTTGTTCAGTAGGCTCTTCTCATTCTAAATAATTAATGGTCAACCAAAAGGGGGAGAGTGCTGCCCATGTTTAATAGTGTATCCTGGTTTATTATGAAGCATTGTAGTCATTATTATAAAGCCAGGGGTACGATACCCCGAGTTAAATGAACGTGGCTTAGAGCAGGGATGGACTACCACTGACAGGGCCGCACCTGGTTCCCAGCTGCTAGCACTGATGCTGCTAGCGCTGATGCTGCTGAGCTGATGATGCTGAGCTTATGATGCTAGCGCTGATGATGCTGAGCTGATGCTGCTAGCGCTGATGATGCTGAGCTGATGATGCTGAGCTGATGCTGCTAGCGCTGATGCTGCTAACGCTGATGGTGCTAGCGCTGATGCTGCTAGCGCTGATGATGCTGAGCTGATGCTGCTAGCGCTGATGCTGCTGAGCTGATGCTGCTGAGCTGATGCTGCTAGCGCTGATGTTGCTGAGCTGTCCGAGTGAGGGTCAAGCTTCTCGGCATAACGCCACGGTGTGTGGCACATGTCATAGACAACGTGGCTCACACACAACGACGGCACTAAAGAAAGTATCACAAAGTCGCTGTGGCTCGTAGCACACTCCCGTCCTTCCTAAAACACCAAATGCGTTGTTTTATGTGTTCGAGCTCCAGCTGAAACAGTGGCTTCACTTACACTTAAACGTATTTTGTAGTGTAGCGAGGAGCACATACTTTGTTATTCATCATATATCAGGGGCAGCACACCATCAAATTACATGTAATCAATGATTTAAAGATGCATCAAATTATAATGAATTATGTTAGAACAATATAGATGTCGGCAATCTAATCAATAAAAACCGATAGGTAATCAGCTGAGTCATTAACCCTAAAGCTAATCTTTATTTGAGACTTGTGAGTGTCCTTCTTTGAGTGACATTACTGCTTGTTTGAACTTGGTGAGAGAGGTGTAATTTTACTAATTTTAATTCCATCTATGATTGCTCTAAAATCAGGCCAGAGGTAAACATGGTCATCTCTCAGAAGGCGGTTTTTGTGTAGTGGTGACTAGTGTTATTAATTATCCAGGTTTTGTATTCTCAGGAATTAGGCCTAGCTGCCGCACCTACAATTTCTAATTTGAAGTGACGCCCAACCCTGGTTTGTCGTGTCCCAGGTTCAAGGATCAACACCTGGAGAACGTTTCTCTGACGGCATCCCGTTTGGAGAACAGTTAGGAAGAGGTGTGTGCTGGCTGTCTCATGGAGTGTGAGTTGAATTGAATGACAAATCCGTAGCACAGGCATGCAATTTCTATTATTCTTCTCTTATCTTTAGGAGAGCTTTCATATATTCAATTTCTTGTTTATGTCAACGGACACAATGTAGCCCTTACTGTTCTGGAGATTATTCTTTCTGTTTGAATGTATGCTCTATCAAAGACTGTCAACCAGTCAGGATTGTTATCCTGAACTTACTTTTACAGTTGACTGTATTATACTAGCAATGTGCACACTATTGTGCACGCTTGATTTAGTTAATTGTACAAGAAAATACCAAACATGCCGCTTTATTCGTTTTATTATTATTATAGTCTGACGAAGTCAAAGTCAATGTTGCCGTAAAATAAATTGTTTATTTTATGTATGTCTAAAAATATATTGTTAAATATTTTGCAATTATCACTGAGAATTGTATGTAGACTGTTGAAATGTATGTATTTTTTATGTTGCTTTGTTAGACATTTTGTTTAGATGTTCATGATGTTGGCTGATCAGTAAGTTCAAGACAGACCTCTTCCTTAAGAGGAATATTAAACCCATCAGAACTACTGCTCCAAGTGTTTTTGTTTACGCTTCTACGTTCCCACAGGGCTTAGAAATCAATTGTATTAAGAAACTTGAGACCTGAATTGTAGTTGACCCCAGAAACATATCAGAAATTATTTGAACCCACGCTTACAGCGGTGAGTGCTACAAGATCGGTGTCGCGTGCCCTGGTGCGGGAGTCACCATGGCAACCTTTTGCCTAGGCGTATACATCCCAAACGTATACAACTAGCTAGCTTGTACCCTACAGTTTTGGATAATATTGTCTTTCCCCTCGTTTTGCAGCGAAGAGAAAAAGGCTGTAAAAGTTTCCATAGACTATTCCGTGGTGGCCCATTGACCGTGCCATGCAGAAAGTATATCCCAAGCTTAAGTCGTACTATTCCCACAAATCAGATTTAAGATGAATATCTAAATCCTTATGGCAGACAAGCTCAAATCTGGGTGAACTGGGCGTGTCACTTTATTTTATTTCATACTGTTTCGATTAATCATGTTGCTAGATCCTACATAAGACACTATAAAATGTACCTAAAAATGTTTGAACTAACATCGCCAGCGGGCTCATCCCAAATTCCAGCTGGGTTTTCGTGCCACGTGTCAGCCATTTTGACCGTCTTAACTGCTCGTGACGTCATTGGCGTGGCCATGAGCCCTGAGGAGGTCCCATGTAATGGGTCCCACTTGTGTTGATTGTGGCCAAATCCTTTCACTCACAGAGCCAGATATTTACCCTCTCGCTCTCCATCCCCCCCTCCCTGGCTCCCTACCGGTCCACAATCTGTACAGCTGTATAAAAGTGGCAGAGGACTTTGTATCCCCACAACATGTGAAGCACTGCTTTAGACTGACCCAGGAGTTCAGACATCTTTCTGACACTCACCTCCAACCACGAGGATAAGCTTCAAGTCAGTCTGCTTCTCAAACACATTACAACCGCCCTCGGCGATACAAAGCGACTGTGTTTCTTTGTATTCCCGTGGATGTCGTACCGTTTTTGTGTTTTCCCCGCACAGGTGAAAAACATAACCTACCACGCGGTGAAGGAGGCTGTTGGAAACACTGAAGCCCATGAACCACAGCTGGCTCGGCCGTAAGCTACCCCGTTCCCAACGCAAACCAACTACAAAATCACTCTGACAGACACAGACACACGAGCACACACAGACACACACAGACACACACAGACACACGAGCCACACACAGACACACACAGACACACGAGCACACACAGACACACACAGACACACACACACACGAGCACACACAGACACGGACACACGAGCACACACAGACACACACAGACACGCACAGACACGCAGGAATTGAGTGTAGAGATTTATTTTTAAGGTCAGAGTACAAAAATAAAGAATAATGTTATTTGGGGGCAAATTTCGGCCCATGGGGCACATTTGAAATCGACTGGGCTCGGATATGCCGTTGTTTTTTTTTTCTGGATCTTTGAGATCTCCCGTTTCTACATGATTTCTCAATTGTCTTTTCATCGCGTCTGCATTTAAGGTCCAAGCTCCTTAGCTGCCGTCTTCTTTTTGTTGCACATGTAAAGACAGCGGAGGAGGTAGGAAGCTGCTGTGCCTTCAGAGCAAAGAGCTTCAGCTGATGCCAGTGACAATGTGTGTGCACTGGGCTACCTTTACTGTTTTGATGAACTCAATGTTAGGTGTTTCTCTTTAATAGAACCGAGGTTAACCTGTGTTTATATACACGTTTTCGTTGTTGGCTGGGTAATTATGACAACTGAATTCCATCTGGCGTTTGTGGCTGAAATGTATCCATGAAGCAGCTAGTGAGGTGGAGCAGACCAAAGTTTTGTATTCTGTTTGTTTCCACTTTTAAAAGTTGATCAGCATTTTATACATCGGAAGGGGGTTCCTTTGTTGATAAAGACTGAAAAGGTTATGGTTGCTTGATTGTTTTTAATCACCTGTTTCATGGTCTGAATTAAAAGCATTCTCTCGATATTGTTCAAGAATCACAATCACAGCTTAACCGAACTACTGGCCCTAAATGTTATTTCAATATATGAAAATATTGAATCATAGCAGTATGATTTTTTTTCTTCTTCTTCAAAATAAAGTACAAAATACAAAAGAAACATTTTGTATGTTTTGAGTTATGAACTAATCCTGCTTGGAGTTCAAATTTATGTGCGCTTTAAATAATTCCCTGCACCCTTTAACCTGCTGTGAATTACTATGTGTTGTGCTAGCGTCGTAGGTCACAGAAATGTTACTCAAACAACAAGGTAAACTAACTAAAATGCCCAGTACTCTGTATAATAAACACGTGAATTAACAGTGCACTGCTATTCTTTTTATGAACAAATCGATCGGTGGCCCTTTAAGGGAATGAAACCTCGTTCCCAGGCGACGTCTGGAACGGGATGCTCTGAATGAGCGTGATTGGCTAGAGAACAGGGGGGGGGGGGGGGGGGCTTTCAGTTACATTGGTTTAAGGGCGTGAGCGGAGAGGGACTTCCGATAGAGGGAGATCCGTTTCAGAACATATTTCCAATGCTCTTATCAAACAGTTCTCCAAAACTCCATATTTATTCTCCTTATCCTTATTACCGTCGTGTCCTTATTCTTCTCGCTCCGGTGAGGCACTGAATGGCTGTACACACCTTACAGGAAACAACGGACCGGAAATGGCTTTGCGCTAGACAGGCGTACCGGGATGATTCATGATCATCTCGGCCTACGATGCACCGCAGCGGTCTACGCAGAAGGATCCGCCGCTCCAGTGTCTCGCAGGCCAGCCTCCCCATCATCACAACACGCGGTAGCGGAGGAACGGGGGCCACCTAGCTTGTTAGCTCGCCAGCCTTCCTATTCTCAAAGGGGAAAGCTGAACTTCATCTAAAAAAAATGGTGTGGTGGATCATCTCGAGGATTGTGGTGTAAGTGTGAACCCAGGCATTGTGTGTGTGTGTGTGTTGTGGTGGGAAAATGACTCAAGGCCCATCCTGAGGTCAGCTTGCTAAAACTAATTAATTCCGATATGCACACTACGAACCTATCTGTCCTTTTCAACTTCCTACCTCCCCACAGATGCCCATTTATCTTGCATTCCTGCATGGTGCTCTGTTCCCATATGAGCAAACTCCCTTTTTCTATAACACTGCATCTGTGCCTGACCTTGAATGTATACTCCCTTCCTAAACCAGGCGTCCAGCTTTAATTGGGCATCGAACCTATTATAGACAGTCCAATGGCGCCATCTAGTGTCATATCTGACATACTGTTTACCCGACTGTATAAAAAGGCGTCCCTCCTGTCTTCGGGGCGCCCTTTCTCGAGAACTCTGCTCTATGTGGAGTTGCCTTTGAAACGGTGTCTTTTATGTGCTGCAGCATATGAAATAAATCAACTACGGATATCCATTTGTCTTAGCCTTTAATCGAGCCAGCCACCAGTCATCTAATTTTCTACAACAATTTGGCGTCACGAACAGGATCCCGAGGTTGATCGTCGGAAGAAAGGAAGGACGGGACGGAGGGGAGAGTTGCACTCCACGGAAAAACGTGTCTCTACCACCGAGCATTAAGTCGAGTGACGAGAGGACCACGTCCCTGATCTCCGTACGACTATCGCCACCGGGATCCAACAAACTCAAAACAAAACTCACGGTGAGCTGTTTGGAAGGCTAACACAAAATTGTTTAAAGAAAAATATAGAATACAGCTGTGCGGTTGCTGTAAATCTGAGAATACAGCTGTGCGGTTGCTGTAAAAGAATAATAGAGAATACAGCTGTGCGGTTGCTGTAAATCTGAGAATACAGCTGTGCGGTTGCTGTAAAAGAATAATAGAGAATACAGCTGTGCGGTTGCTGTAAATCTGAGAATACAGCTGTGCGGTTGCTGTAAAAGAATAATAGAGAATACAGCTGTGCGGTTGCTGTAAATCTGAGAATACAGCTGTGCGGTTGCTGTAAAAGAATAATAGAGAATACAGCTGTGCGGTTGCTGTAAATCTGAGAATACAGCTGTGCGGTTGCTGTAAAAGAATAATAGAGAATACAGCTGTGCGGTTGCTGTAAATAAAAATAGAGAGTACAGCGGTGCGGTAGCTGGAAATCTGGGACTACAGCGGTGCGGTTGCTGTAGGGAAATAAAATAGAGAGTACAGCGGTGCGGTAGCTGGAAATCGGGGACTACAGCGGTGCGGTAGCTGTAGGGTTAATATTGTCATAAAAGTAGTTATTGTCAACTCAAAAGTGGTGAAACATTATCCGGATTAATATTATCTCACTAACGTTATTGTTGCAACTGTTTTCTTTTATTATTATTTTTATTCCATTTTATTTTTATCTTGTTTTATTTTCTTATATAAACGTATTATCATTTTGGTTATTAAAAGAGATAAATAAAATATGGGTAATAACAAGGGTAAGCCACGAGTGGCTTCAAGTGACATCGAGGTGTTTATGAAAAAAAAAAAAAAAAAAAAAAAAAAAAAGTACGGACCACATGCGATTGCGCATGTGGAACATTGGTATAAACATTGTGGGTTTCCCCAAGGGGGAAGTTTGTCAGTAAATCAAATAAATACATTTTATTTATCATGATACTTCCATGTATCCAAAAAAAAAAAAAAAAAAAAAAAACATTTACTGAAAAAGACATTATTGACTTCGGGGAGCGTGACTATTTTTGACAGTTAAGCAAACGCTCTATAATTTTGGAAAACTGAAGCAGAACCTAGAGAGAGGAAAAGAGCAGGGAAAGAAATGGCGAAGTGCAGTGATCCACCCATTGTTACTGCCCCTGCGTTTCTGAAGGTACGCCCGGACCTCGACGCGTGTCCACCACCCGCTGTCCAGGACCAGGCCCGACCAGAACAACCACCACCACCCCCCCACCCCAGCTGGAGAAACATCTCAGTCCATCTACCCTCCCTTGGCATCCCTCCAACTGGCCGGAGATCTTCCCAGAGAGGGAGGAGCACCCTCAGCCCATCGGACGGTTCTCAGAGACAGAGGCCCTGCCACCGTTAGTGCGCCTTCGGACTACTCTTCCCAACCGACCAACAAACACGAACAGTGGCCCCGACATCAAAAGAGGGGGCCACCGGGAGACTCATATGGTCCACAACGTGGGGGCACACGGCCACACGACAGGAAAACCAAAGGCTATCAAGGGACCGGTATGAGAAACCAAGGGTGCTTTAACTGTGGAGCCAGTGACCATTGGATGAGAGACTGCCCACGGCCAAGAAGGGAGAACCAGGGAGACGGCTGGGGGAGACGAGGACCACAAGAACCGGATAGTTGTACTGGCGGACGGGTGGACATGCGGAGAGGCGACGGTGCGACCGGACGATGACGAACGAAAAGGCGGTAACAAACACCCACACGCACACCGCAATGAAGAACTGCTTGCTAAAACCACACACACCCTAACCCACTGACAACACCCACTGACATGCATACACAGATTGTTAGAACGATAGAAAGGATTGAGGAAAGTAGCCAAGAGAGAGAGGGACATAGAGCAGGATATTAGATGAACATCCAGGGGAGAGTTAAAATACAAAGTTCCTCTGCCTCCGTCATAAAAGATTGGGGCAGATATCACCGCTACCGCTCATCCACAGAAGTCCAGGGGTCAACCAGCGCTGGGGACTCTTCGGAGTTCAGGGAAATTCCCACCTCACCAAAGCGAGGTAGTGGGACCCGCCCTAAAGGACCCTGAGGGAGCGCGGTAGTGGATATACTGTCCAATAAACCTGATGAAGTCTTAGTTAATCCAACAGGTTCTGAGTAATGGTCTATAACTATTGTCCATGTGTTTAGAGCTAGCTTGTTGGGCCCAACTGTCTGTCTGTGTGTTTTTATGTGGTCTGTGTATCTTGCCACGAATGGCCTAGATACTGGTTGAGTTGTAAGCACCAGTGTTAGAAAATTGGGATGGTTGAAATAGCCATGGAAGTTAACTACTAAAATGACAACATAGGGAAAAAGAAAAAAAGAAACCTTCCTGAGGGGCTATGAATATAAATTATATTAAAGGTTATAAAATAATATTGAGATAACAATTGAGAGACAAGTACTAAATTAACAAGGATCCAAATGTTAAATCATGTTGTCTACAATGGAATACTGGGGGTTTGGAAAAGAAAGGAAGAACATGGAGAGAGGAAAAAGCCATGTGAGAGTGTGTGTGTGTGAGCCTGAGCCTGTCTTCTTGTGTGTGTGTGCCAGGGCCCCTGAGATAAGGGAGGCTACTCCCACACTCAGAGTGGTAGACTACACGAGAGAGGTCTGAAATCTGACTTCAGATGAAACAATAGGGCTAATAAGGATATGGCTTTTACTATAATTGGTTTAGATTACAATTACGTTTGTGTCTTAACAATTACTAACTTGTTACAAGTCAGTCAGATGATCATATTACGACTAAATTCGTCTTTTACATTTTTGTCTTCCAATGTTAATAGTTGCCATTCATGCATGATGCCTGCACGTCCCCAATTGCATGTTCTCCCACAGCTCGAGACCACCACTACCATGGCTAGAGACGTGACCACGACCATGACCTCGACCATCCACCCTGACTTACGAGACGTACCCACACGACTGTAGGCGACCAGCAAATA
>JACYXH010000676.1:12500-30000 GCA_026745465.1 Lota lota | reverse complement strand
CCAGGGATATTGACTTTGCATTGTCTATTGAACTATATGAACAATGAAAAATTATAATAATATAACCAAAACATATATTATAAAATGCGATATATATATATTTGTTTATCTTTCTATGTGCGTGTGTCAATTATTGTTGATACTATATTATTATTATGATGCAACAAATGTAAAAGCCCACGTGGATGAGTGTGACACTGCATTGTGCGTGTGTCTGTGTGTGTGTGCGTCTGTGTGTATGTGTCTGTGTGTTTGCGTGTGTCTGTGTGTGTTTGTGTGCGTCTGTGTGTGTGTGTCTGTGTGCGTCTGTGTGTTTGTGTCTGTGTGCGTCTGTGTGTTTGTGCTGTGTGCGTCTGTGTGTGTGTTTGTGTGTGTCTGTCTGTGTGTGTCTGTCTGTGTGTGTGTGTGTGCGTCTGTGTGTGTGTGTGTGTGTGCGTCTGTGTGTGTGTTTCTGTATGTGCGTGTGTGTGTGTGCATCTGTGTGTGTCTGTGTGCGTCAGTGTGTGTGTGTGTGTGTGTTTGTGTGCATCTGTGTGTTTGTGTGTCTGTGTGTGTGTGTGTGCGTGTTTGTGTTTCTGTGTGCGTCTGTGCTGTGTGCGTCTGTGTGTGTGCGTCTGTGTGTTTGTGTGTCTGTGTGTCTGTGCGTCTGTGCTGTGTGCGTCTGTGTGTGTGTGTGTGCGTCTGTGTGTTTGTGTGTGTGTGTGTGTGTGTGCGTCTGTGCTCGTGTGTGCGTCTGTGTTCATGTGTGTGTGTGTGCGTCTGTGTGTTTGTGTGTGTGTGTTTGTGTCTGTGTGCGTCTGTGCTGTGTGCGCCTGTGTGTGTGTGTGTGTGTATGTGTGTGCTGTGTGTGTGTGTGTGTGTGTGTGCGTCTCCAGGAACGGCGTGGGGCGCAGTGGGGTGCTGTGTGCCAGCAGCATGGTGTGGGAGATGGCAGAGCGGCAGAGCGTGGTGGACGTCTTCCACGCAGTCAAGAGCCTGAGGAACAGCAAGCCCCACATGGTGGACACCCTGGTGAGTCACAGGGGGGGAGCCCTGGTGAGTCACAGGGGGGCGGAGCCCTGGTGAGTCACAGGGGGGCGGAGCCCCGGTGAGTCACAGGGGGGGAGCCCTGGTGAGTCACAGGGGGGCGGAGCCCTGGTTCAGTGTGAAGGTTGTTTAATATATATTATATATGAATATATTCATATATAATAATTCATATTGAAGCCCTGATTCAATATGAAGGGGAGCCTTCGACTCGAGTTGATTAATATATATTATATATGAATATATAATAATTCATATTAAAGCCCTGATTCAATATGAAGGGGAGCCTTCGACTCGAGGCAAACAACAGAGACGGCGTAAAGCCCTCACGGTGTTGGGACTCAAACGGGTGCTGGCTCTAGACGACACAGAGGAAAGGCCTAGAGTTGACCTAGAGAGATGCATAGCCCAACCCAAACACACCTAGCTGCTTTCTATTAAAGCATCACTCAAAAACAAACCTGCAAATGGCTTGTGACAACCAACTCTCGTCTCCTCTGTCCCTCTTTCTGGCTCTTCATTTGTGTGCTTTATAATGTTTCACTGTGACCTGTGTGTACTGCATGTGTCCCTGAGTAATGTGTGTACTGCATGTGTCCTGCTGAGTCATGTGTGTACTGCATGTGTCCTGCTGAGTCATGTGTGTACTGCATGTGTCCCTGAGTAATGTGTGTACTGCATGTGTCCTGCTGAGTCATGTGTGTACTGCATGTGTCCTGCTGAGTCATGTGTGTACTGCATGTGTCCCTGAGTAATGTGCGTACTGCATGTGTCCTGCTGAGTCATGTGTGTACTGCATGTGTGTACTGAGTAATGTGTGTACTGCATGTGTGTACTGAGTAATGTGTGTACTGCACGTGTCCTGCTGAGTAATGTGTGTACTGCATGTGTCCTGCTGAGTCATGTGTGTACTGCATGTGTGTACTGAGTCATGTGTGTACTGCATGTGTCCTGCTGAGTCATGTGTGTACTGCATGTGTCCTGCTGAGTCATGTGTGTACTGCATGTGTCCTGCTTAGTCATGTGTGTACTGCATGTGTGTACTGAGTAATGTGTGTACTGCATGTGTCCTGCTGAGTCATGTGTGTACTGCATGTGTGTACTGAGTAATGTGTGTACTGAGTAATGTGTGTACTGCATGTGTCCTGCTGAGTCATGTGTGTACTGCATGTGTCCTGCTGAGTCATGTGTGTACTGCATGTGTCCCGTTCAGGAGCAGTATCACTTCATCTACGACCTGGCGCTGGAGTTGATCCAGAGCTCCTCCTAGGCCTGAAGGAGCCAAGAGCACAGGCTGCAGGAGGAAGGAGACCAAGGAGACATCCTCTCACCTCACATGAACACAACTACAATACAATATGATAGTACAATAGGTTGGCAAAAGCATGGCAAGGCAACACACAAGTAGAAAAGTGTGTGTATGTAAAGGAATAAATGTGCATATAGAAAGTGCAGTCCTAAAATAACGACTTGTTTCATTGTGTGTATTTATTTGTTATGAAATAAGTTCACAGGTCACTAGTTGAGAGACAGTATCTATCAGGTGGATGGACTTAGAGATAGGTGGATTGTGTGCTATGAATGGAAGTACTTCTTGAACACTTTCATGTAGATCAAGCTAGATCAAGTAGTGCACAGTATCTGGTAAGTTTGACAAACCAGTACTCCCTTTCATTCTAGTCTTCACAGCTACATGCTATCATGCTAATGTTCACAGCTACATGCTATCATGCTAATGTTCACAGCTACATGCTATCATGCTAATGTTCACAGCTACATGCTATCATGCTAATGTTCACAGCTACATGCTATCATGCTAATGTTCACAGCTACATGCTATCATGCTAATGTTCACAGCTACATGCTATCATGTTAATGTTCACAGCTACATGCTATCATGCTAATGTTCACAGCTACATGCTATCATGCTAATGCTCAGGGACACTCGTCAGTGTGACCATTGTACATTTTAGTTTGAATTTGAAATTATATTTGTGTGTGTTTGCATGCATCTGTGTCTTTATTTGTCTAAAGTCATAATAAACAAAGTTCCTAGTGATAATTAGGAACCAGAATTGTCAATATCAATCATGTGGACAGACATGCTGTACTTTGTGGTACTAAGGTACTATACTACTATACTATATGTGGTTCTGTTAGTCCCTTCATGATGTTTAGTGTGTGTCCCACCTCCACTCTGTTGTGTTACAATCCCATCCCGATTTACCACTAACACACAGACACAAATACACACCTAAACATACCGCACGTATTACATCTAGGTGTGTGTTTGTGTGTGTGTCTGTGCTTTTGTGTGTGTGTGCGCTTGTGTGTGTGAGTGTGTGTGTGTCTGTGCTTGTGCGTGCACTTGTGTGTGTGTGCTTGTGTGTGTGAGCGTGTGTGTGTGTGTTTGCGTATGTGGGTGATGTGCTGGGTTTCATCAGTCATAACAGTGAGTTCTCCTGCTTTTTGAAGCTGTTTGTGGTTTTCAGCGTGGACCACTTGCGTTGATTTCCCGCCCCTAATTCAGTGACCTTGCTGAACTGTATAATGTGAACAATATGTTTGATGCAAATGAAGATGGGAACACGAAGGAATCGCCTAGAAAGTCTGTGTTTGAGCACAATGTGCTGAACACTTCCCCAACAACAGTGTAGCAAAGTCCACTTCTACCCGCCACCTACTTTAACTTATCATACTAATACTTATCATACCAATACTACTATGAATTGTACTGATACTGTATCATATGAATACTACTTTTACTTATGATACTAATACTTATCATACCAATACTACTATGAATTGTACTGATACTGTATCATATGAATACTACTTTTACTTATCATACCAATACTACTATGAATTGTACTGATACTGTATCATATGAATACTACTTTTACTTATGATACTAATATGATTACTTATCATACCAATACTACTATGAATTGTACTGATACTGTATCATATGAATACTACTTTTACTTATGATACTAATACTTATCATACCAATACTACTATGAATTGTACTGATACTGTATCATATGAATACTACTTTTACTTATCATACCAATACTACTATGAATTGTACTGATACTGTATCATATGAATACTACTTTTACTTATGATACTAATATGATTACTTATCATACCAATACTACTATGAATTGTACTGATACTGTATCATATGAATACTACTTTTACTTATGATACTAATACTTATACCAATACTACTATGAATTGTACTGACACTGTATTATATGAATACTACTTTTACTTATGATACTAATACTTATCATACCAATACTACTATGAATTGTACTGATACTGTATCATATGAACTACTTTTACTTATGATACTAATACTTATCATACCAATACTACTATGAATTGTACTGATACTGTATCATATGAATACTACTTTTACTTATCATACCAATACTACTATACACTATACATACTAACACTAATGGTACTTTACTAATACGTTACTAATACTAGTTGTGCTACATAACTATATATAACTATATAACTACATTCTTATACTACATCTACTACTTTTGTCAAGTATTGGGCATTATAAAAAAAAAGTATCTTTATGATGTTACAATTATTCCATTCAGACTTTTAAATATTACAAATAATTGAATGCCAGCGATTGTTTAGCCTTTCATCAGCCAGTATTAACACCGTAATTTCTTCAGATATTGCCTTTTCTTTTTTTATTATGTGTTTCATCTATTTATAATGTAACATCATTCAGTAATCTGGCCATCAATTAAAATGTAGCGTAATTTAATGTAATACAATGGAATATAATCTAGAATGGAATATAATCGAGTAATTTTTTATAATTAATAATTAATTAATAATTAATTAATAATTAATATAATGGAGTCTATAGTGTGATGGGCATGAGGTAGTGTGGATTGACACGTATCTTTGAATTTGTGGTCTGCCCTTCAAAGAGCTGATTGCCAAATTTGCAATATATTAACTACAGTTCCCATGCTACACCTGTCCCTTTTCGTAGTTCAAAAGAACGAAAGTATTTATGGAATTTAAGTATTCATTATGGAAAGTATCCCTAGAGAGAAATACAACTTGCTCCTTTACCTTTCGCTTGATCATGGTCTGTTTGTTATTGAGTCAAGGGAAGTCTCGCGTATAGCAGAGTTGGTTTTCTTTGACTACAGAGAAAGCGTAGTTTGGTGTTATCTAAAAAAGAGAGTTGGGATTGTAATGACAATAGGGAAATATCCTGCAACAACGCAACAGCGAGATTTCAGAGTGAGACTTCTCCTTGAGGGAGACTTGGTTGGACACAATAATAAATTGCCCCCAAAGGATTACATTTCAGCCCATTTTCGTGGATTATGACTGCAGCGTTCTCGTTCAATACTGGTCCAATTCCAAAGAATGTTGTCCACATTAGTCCCCTTAGAACAACAACGAGAGGAGGAGCTAGCAGGGGTAGCCAAGTAAAAGTCAGATATGTAAAGTCTAATGGCATACGAGCTGAAATGTGATAATTTATTTATTTATATATTTGTATCCCTTTTTGAAAGCTTCAGCCACTCGTGCAAATTAGTTTGTTTACAGTATAAATTGGAAACAAGTTGTGAATCGGCCCCTAACCGTTTGTGGTGCGGTGTCCATCCCAGGCTCTCTGTCTCCCCCAGGCTCTGTCTCCCCCAGGCTCTGTGCTGTCTCCCCCCCAGGCTCTGTGTCTCCCCCCAGGCTCTGTGCCGTCTCCCCCAGGCTCTGTGCTGTCTCCCCCCAGGCTCTGTGTCTCCCCCAGGCTCTGCCGTCTCCCCCCAGGCTCTGTGTCTCCCCCCCAGGCTCTGTGACGTCTCCCCCCAGGCTCTGTGTCTCCCCCCCGGCTCTGTGCTGTCTCCCCCCAGGCTCTGTGTCTCCCCCAGGCTCTGTGTCTCCCCCAGGCTCTGTGCCGTCTCCCCCCAGGCTCTGTGCCGTCTCCCCCCAGGCTCTGTGTCTCCCCCAGGCTCTGCCGTCTCCCCCCAGGCTGTGTGTCTCCCCCAGGCGCTGTGTCTCCCCCAGGCTCTGTGCCGTCTCCCCCCAGTAGTTCTGTTACAACAAAGTAGCACTTCTGGATCAGACACTACCTGCTAGCTCACTGACATTACTGCAGTAATTCTTACTTTGTATTTTTACTTCATTTTATTATTGATCAATATTATTAATACATGTATATATTATATATATATATATACACACATATATTTATGGAGTATTATTAATATATTTCACAAACAAAGCAGGGGGAAAAGGTCAAACATATAGTTTGCAATAGTAACAACATAACCTGCTGCTGAGACACAGCTCATGCTTGATTCCCTCAGTGACAGAGACAACGAAAGCTTACTTTATGTATTTTAAAATACAAATGACTTGTATTTTAATTCTGTGTGTGTGTGTGTCCGTGTTACCTGTTTGATGGCGGTCTAGATCTACACATACATTGACCTGGGGAGAGAGAGAGACTATGTTCTACACTGACCTGGGGAGAGAGAGAGAGACTATGTTATACATTGACCTGGGAAGAGAGACTATGTTATTGACCTGGGGAGAGAGACTATATTATTGACAAGGAGAGAGAGAGAGACACTGACCCGGGGAGAGAGTATGTTATTGACAAGGAGAGAGAGAGACACTGACCTGGGGAGAGAGACTATGTTATTGACCTGGGGAGAGAGACTATGTTATTGACAAGGAGAGAGACACTGACCTGGGGAGAGAGACTATGTTATTGACAAGGAGAGAGAGAGAGACACTGACCTGGGGAGAGAGTATGTTATTGACAAGGAGAGAGAGAGACACTGACCTGGGGAGAGAGACTATGTTATTGACCTGGGGAGAGAGACTATGTTATTGACAAGGAGAGAGAGAGACACTTACCTGGGGAGAGAGTATGTTATTGACCTGGGGAGAGAGACTATGTTATTGACAAGGAGAGAGACACTGACCTGGGGAGAGAGACTATGTTATTGACAAGGAGAGAGAGAGAGACACTGACCTGGGGAGAGAGACTATGTTATTGACCTGGGGAGAGAGACTATGTTATTGACAAGGAGAGAGAGAGACACTGACCTGGGGAGAGAGTATGTTATTGACAAGGAGAGAGAGAGAGACACTGACCTGGGGAGAGAGACTATGTTATTGACCTGGGGAGAGAGACTATGTTATTGACAAGGAGAGAGAGAGAGACACTGACCTGGGGAGAGAGACTATGTTATTGACCTGGGGAGAGAGACTATGTTATTGACAAGGAGAGAGAGAGAGACACTGACCTGGGGAGAGAGACTATGTTATTGACCTGGAGAGAGACTATGTTATTGACAAGGAGAGAGACACTGACCTGGGGAGAGAGACTATGTTATTGACAAGGAGAGAGAGAGAGACACTGACCTGGGGAGAGAGACTATGTAATTGACAAGGAGAGAGACACTGACCTGGGGAGAGAGAGTATCTTATCCACTGACCTGGGGAAAGTGACTATGTTATAGACCTAGAGAGAGAGATTGGAACCCCAATAACCACTACAGTCTACCTGTAGAGAGCAACATGCCTCTAATCCTTACCTGCTCCTAAATGTCTTTATCTGAAATCACCTTGGATTAAAAATGAAAAAACTGTGGGTACAGCACAAGTCCACTAGGGGGAGTGATAGGCATACAATATAGCTGCCCAGTACAACCACTACAGTCTTCTGTTTATACTGGGAGATGCCCAGTATATAACCACAGTATTCTACTGGTTTTACTGGGCACTGCTAAGTACAACCACATTATTCTACTGGTTGTACTAGGAACTACCCAATACAACCAGAGTCTTCTACTGGGAGCTGCTTTGGAGAAGGAATCTGGCCTCACTGCCTTCCTCTAATTGTTACTCTTACACAAAAGTTAAAAGATGTTAACCAACATAGCTTGTGTCAGATATAAGATCAACAGAGAGAGACAAAGAGAGAGAGCAATCCTGAAATACTTTAATGCCAACAAAGAGCTCAGAGGTGAACATGTTGCAGCAGGCACGCACACACACTTGCACACACACACACACTCGCACACACACACACACTTGCTCGCACACACACACACACACACACACACACACACACACTCAGACACACACACACTCTTTTGGTGCAGTTGTCCTGCAGGTCTCTAGGTGTCAGCAGAACCCTTTAGTCTCTAACCAACAGCAGCCTTCACTACCGTTACTGGTTAAACCGGGACCTCAACTCTTAACACTGTGCTTTGCTTCTGACTCTCCTCTGTCTGTGAATGCGTCCAAACGTCCTGGAAGACCCCTCGCTGTGGTTCAGTGTAATGAAATGAGCACGGCTTAACAAGCCCGTGGCTAGTCTGGTCTACAGACTCTCCTGCAGCGTGGACTTGAACTAATCGCTGAGGGGCGTGGTTTCAGACGGCAGGGGCGTGGTCTGGACCAATGGGATCGTCTCCTTGTCAGGGGAGGGGAAGGTCGACGGAGCGGGCGAGCCTCTGCCGAAGCATCGGGCGATCTCGTCGAAGGTCTTGCCCTTCGTCTCGGGGACTTTGAAGTAGGTGAAGAGGAAGAAGAAGACAAGGAAGATGGGGAAGATGATGAAGACCCGGGGGCCACAGCACTCCTGATGGGAGAGAGAGAGAGAGAGAGAGAGAGAGAGAGAGAGAGAGAGAGAGAGAGAGAGAGAGAGAGAGAGAGAGAGAATTATGAAATAATCTAATAAAAAATGTCTAACTGTAAACAAGTCAAAATAGTACAAGCTGACATGAGGAGAGGAGCAGAGAAGGAGATGAAGAAAAGACATGGAAAGGAGAGGAGAGAAAGGAGAGAGCAGAAGGGAAGACAAGCGCGGAGGACAGGAGGAGAGGAAGCCACGGTCCTCAGAGTGCACAACGAAGGACCAGAGGCTCCTCATACATAAAGCAATCTCTCAGAGGTCAGAGGTCAGAGGTGAGGCGGGTCACGGCCCGGTCCTCACCACTAGCTTGGGGAAGCTGAGGCCGACCAGGAAGTTGGCGGTCCAGTTGGAGCAGCCGGCCACGGCCATGGCGGCGGGACGGGGCCCCTGGGGGAAGAGCTCGGCCACGATGAACCACGGGATGGGGCCGGGGCCCAGCTCGAAGAACGCCACGAACATCATGACGGCCAGGATGGAGATGGAGCTCATCAGTGTGATGTCCTTCTGCTCACGGGGGGGAGTGCAGTCAAGTAAAGAAAAATAGATGTTTGATTATGTCTACGAAAAACAGAAGCCATCTCTCTAGACCCGATGTGAGCGGTAGAACAGAACAGAACCCATCTCTCTAGACCCGATGTGAGCGGTAGAACAGAACAGAACCCATCTCTCTAGACCCGATGTGAGCAGTAGAACAGAACAGAACAGAACCCATCTCTCTAGACCCGGTGTGAGCGGTACAACAGAACAGAACCCATCTCTCTAGACCCGATGTGAGCGGTAGAACAGAACAGAACAGAACCCATCTCTCTAGACCCGATGTGAGCAGTAGAACAGAACCCATCTCTTTAGACCCGATGTGAGCGGTAGAACAGAACATAACCCATCTCTCTAGACTCGATGTGAGCAGTAGAACAGAACCCATCTCTCTAGACCCGATGTGAGCGGTAGAACAGTAACAGAACAGAACCCATCTCTCTAGACCCGGTGTGAGCAGTAGAACAGAACCCATCTCTCTAGACCCGATGTGAGCGGTAGAGCAGAACAGAACCCATCTCTCTAGACCCGATGTGAGCGGTAGAACAGAACAGAACCCATCTCTCTAGACCCGATGTGAGCGGTAAAACAGAACAGAACAGAACCCATCTCTCTAGACCCGATGTGAGCGGTAGAACAGAACAGAACAGAACCCATCTCTCTAGACCCGATGTGAGCGGTAGAACAGAACAGAACCCATCTGTCTAGACCCGATGTGAGCGGTAGAACAGAACAGAACAGAACCCATCTCTCTAGACCCGATGTGAGCGGTAGAACAGAACAGAACAGAACCCATCTCTCTAGACCCGATGTGAGCGGTAGAACAGAACAGAACCCATCTCTCTAGACCCGATGTGAGCAGTAGAACAGAATAGAACAGAACCTCTCTCTAGACCCGGTGTGAGCGGTAGAACAGAACAGAACCCATCTCTCTAGACCCGATGTGAGCAGTAGAACAGAACAGAACCCATCTCTCTAGACCCGATGTGAGCGGTAGAACAGAACAGAACAGAACCCATCTCTCTAGACCCGGTGTGAGCGGTAGAACAGAACAGAACCCATCTCTCTAGACCCAATGTGAGCAGTAGAACAGTAACAGAACAGAACCCATCTCTCTAGACCCAATGTGAGCAGTAGAACAGTAACAGAACAGAACCCATCTCTCTAGACCCGGTGTGAGCGGTAGAACAGAACAGAACAGAACCCATCTCTCTAGACCCGGTGTGAGCGGTAGAACAGAACAGAACCCATCTCTCTAGACCCGATGTGAGCAGTAGAACAGAACAGAACCCATCTCTTTAGACCCGATGTGAGTGGTAGAACAGTAACAGAACAGAACCCATCTCTCTAGACCCGATGTGAGCAGTAGAACAGAACCCATCTCTTTAGACCCGATGTGAGCGGTAGAACAGTAACAGAACAGAACCCATCTCTCTAGACCCGGTGTGAGTGGTAGAACAGAACAGAACCCATCTCTCTAGACCCGGTGTGAGCGGTAGAACAGAACAGAACCCATCTCTCTAGACCCGATGTGAGCGGTAGAACAGAACAGAACATAACCCATCTCTCTAGACCCGATGTGAGCGGTAGAACAGAACAGAACCCATCTCTCTAGACCTGATGTGAGCGGTAGAACAGAACAGAACCCATCTCTCTAGACCCGATGTGAGCGGTAAAACAGAACATAACCCATCTCTCTAGACCCGATGTGAGCGGTAGAACAGAACAGAACCCATCTCTCTAGACCTGATGTGAGCGGTAGAACAGAACAGAACCCATCTCTCTAGACCCGATGTGAGCGGTAAAACAGAACAGAACAGAACCCATCTCTCTAGACCCGATGTGAGCGGTAGAACAGAACAGAACAGAACCCATCTCTCTAGACCCGATGTGAGCAGTAGAACAGAACAGAACAGAACACAACCCATCTCTCTAGACCCGATGTGAGCGGTAGAACAGAATAGAACAGCACCCATCTCTCTAGACCCAATGTGAGCGGTAATACAGAACAGAACCCATCTCTCTAGACCCGATAAGAGCGGTAGAACAGCTCTCACCAGCACCAGGGTAATGGTGATGAGCAGAGCACTGACAGTCATCCCAGCCAATCCCAGAAGCTGCAGAGTCCAACGTCCCGCCTTCTCCACCAGGAACAGCTGAGGAGGGAGGGGCAGGACAGTGTGATTGACAGCTGGTGATGAGGTCATAGAGGAAGGGACGATGTTAGTTGAACAAAGATGGGTACGGAGGAGGTGGAAGAGGAGGAGGCAGAGGAGGAGGAAGAGGAGGAGGAAGAGAAAGAGGAGGAGGAAGTAGAGGAGGAGGAGGTGGAAGAGGAAGAAGAGGAAGAGGAGGAGGCTAACGTACCGAGACCACGGTGAAGATCACGTTGACGATGCCCACTCCGATGGTGGCGAAGATCGGCTTCTTCACCCCTGCCGCTTCAAAGATACCTGTAGAGTAGTAGAACACCTGTGATGATGTTGTGCGATGTCATGTGATGATGACAGAGGCTGCTCCGTCTCCAGTGTCCCCAGGGAGATGGTCTGGTCGTTAGGGCTCCCTGCATCACTAAGGAGCTCTGATCACATGACCACTGGGCGGTAGGGTTGGGATCCGTCTCTGTGGTTGGATCTGGGTATTTAGGGACCATGAGGCAATTTGAAAAGAAAGCATCAATTCTCTCTTAGCTGAACAACAAAACCGTCCTGACAGTAAGATATATTAACTGTTAAAGTCTAGAGTGATTACTTTAACATAAGTGTTTACTGTTAAAGTCTAGAGTGATTACTTTAACATAACTGTTAAAGTCTAGAGTGATTACTTTAACATAAGTGTTTACTGTTAAAGTCTAGAGTGATTACTTTAACATAAGTGTTTACTGTTAAAGTCTAGAGTGATTACTTTAACATAACTGTTAAAGTCTAGAGTGATTACTGTCAAGTCCTCTCTTCTTCAATATCCAAATGACACAGGGACATCTCAAATTTCAGACTCAATCTTTATTTTTGGTTTGCATCCATTTGATTGGTCTGTCCAGTACATTCGCCAGTATTTGCCAGTATTAGGTTGTAAACCTTTAAAGACAGAACAGAAAGTTAACATCTTAATTAAACATTTCAATTAACTTAAATTTGTTTAAACATTTTAATAAACATTCTAAATAACTCAAGTCAATTTACTTAATCCATTTACCATTGGCGTCTTTGGATTGAATTCACGAGTGAACTTGGGAGTCTTTCCTCTTCAGTTTGTTCCTTTTGCTTGACTGAGCACCTCCATGCCTTAACAGGTGCTCTGAATCAGGGAAATGACTGATCATGTGACTAGCAGCTGGTTTGCTGCTGCTGGTGCACTCTGGGAAGTGTAGTTTCTTGCTCACTTATGAGATTCAGCTCAACAATTACTTAAACATAAGTGTTTACTGTTAAAGTCTAGAGTGATTACTTTAACATAAGTGTTTACTGTTAAAGTCTAGAGCAGTGGTGTCAAACTCAATCACAGAAGGGGCCAAAAAAAACTGGGTCCAAGTCGCGGGCCAAACAGTCGATATTTATTGAAAATAAGAACATGCTTTTTCAGATGTATTATCAAAAATTAACTTCTCCAAAAGCACCTAAGAGAATTCAGAACAAACCAAGCTTACAGATTTAACAATGTAATGTAATCAAATTTCAAATAAGACATATCAGTGGCATTATCTGTCAGGAGTTTTCCACTGAGTCATTTCTAATGAAAATGTTTTTGGTAGTAATAATAACTTATTTTATTCAAAATTTGCAAATATTTCAGACATAACTATTAACAGTATTCCTTGTGATTACAGGAGAAAAATGCAAAAACATTTAAGTACATTTTGCTCTGATGCACATTAGCCCAAGCCAGATGCTTGGCATCTTTTCTTAGCTGCAAGTTCATCAATGTCTGGAGTCAGGCTCTGAGCTGTGGAAATTCTCAGGATGGAGTGAAGGTGTCCGTCACTGAGACGACTCCTGTGGGATGTTTTGTTCATCTTCATCAAAGAGAAAAGTTGCTCACACAGGTATGTGCTACCAAACATGCAAAGCATTTGAGCAGCTTGTAGGCGGAGTTGCGGCATCGTTTCAGGGATGAAATGTGGGAACTGTGCAGCGCCCACAGAGTCATACTTCGCCTTAAGTGTGTCACTACATTGGAGGTCGAGCAGCTCCATTTGGATGTTCATAGGTGCCTTTTCCACGTCAACCGCAAACGGATTACTGAGAAGTTCAAACTTAGTTTTCCGAGCTTCGAATTCGGCAAATCGCCATGTGAGCTCGGTACTAAGTATGCCCAGTTTTTCAGCAAAATGTGCACTTGGAAAAATAGCGGCAGAAACCTTGTGCGTCATCGACAGGCAGCACGGAAAGTGACCCAAGTTTCCTTCCAACATATGCGTCTCCCACAGACGCAGCTTGGCTTTAAAAGCCCTCACTGCAGCGTGCATGTCTGTGATCACACGGTCCCGTCCCTGAAGCTGGAGGTTTAGCGCATTGAGATGGTTCGTTATATCACACAGAAATGCCAGCTCACACAGCCACTTTTCCTCATGGAGCTCTGTGGTGTCTTTCCCTTTGCTTTCCATAAACTGACAGATATCCTCACGCAACTTGAAATATCTGTTGAGCACTTTCCCTCGACTTAGCCAGCGCACCTCTGTGTGATAGGGGACGTCACCATTTTTAGAATCGATCTCCTCCAGAAATGCCTTAAACTGGCGGTGGTTTAAACCTTTGGCTCTTATAAAGTTAACAGTCTGCGTCACGGTGCTCATCACATGTTCCATTTTTAGCGCTTTGCCGCACAATGTTTCTTGGTGTTTAATGCAGTGGTAAACTGTCAGGTCACCTGCGCAATTGTCCTCCCGCATCTTATCCCGCATTCTGCCCACTAATCCACTCTTTCTACCGCACATTGCAGGCGCTCCATCTGTTGTCAGTCCTGCCAGTTTGTCCCAAGGCAGCTTCATTTCATTTACACAATTAGATACTTCTTCAAATATGTATTTTCCCGTGGTTGTGCCGTGCATTGATTTAATTCCCAAAAGTTCCTCTGTAACGCGCAAGTCAGAGTCCACTCCATGGATGAAGATTGACAGCTGGGCAGTGTCTGTTGTGTCACTGCTCTCATCCACAGCAAGGGAATATGCAATGAAATCTTTTCGTTTTTCCATTAGCTGATTTTGTATATTGGTAGCAAGCTCGCATGTCCGGTCAGCAACGGTGTTTCTGGTAAGGCTTAGATTTAAAAATGCTTGCTTTTGGTCAGGACACACGACTAAGCACACTTTAATCATGCATCGCTTCACAAACTCTCCCTCGGTAAATGGCCGGGCCGATTTAGCTATTTCTTCAGCCACAATAAAACTAGCTTTAATGGCAGCTTCACTTTGAGATTTCGCTTTTTTGAACATAGCCTGCTGTGACACCAGACGTTTTTTCAACTCTTCTACCTTCTGGAGATTCTGCCGTGTGTCCAGATCCTTGTACCCGTCCCCGTGTTTCGTTTCATAGTGTCGTCTTATGTTGTATTCTTTAATTACGGCCACAACAGCTCCGCATACAAGACAAACAGGTTTACCCCTTGTGTTAGTGAACAGATACTCTGCCTCCCATCTGTCTTGAAAGCCCCTGTTTTTAAAGTCCACCTTTCGTTTGGCCATTTTTGGGAGGGCTAGAGTTAGCTTAAAGTTTACCCGAAGTGACAGGATAAGCGTGAGACTGGAGAGTTTGTCAATAAAGGGGCTTGCCGCCGTTGATTGATGTCTCAACCAATAGCTGGTGCCAGTTATTGCAGTGCAGTCTGGGATTTGTAGTATTAATGATGTGCGTGCTATATTCCGGCGGGCCAATTCTGATTGACATAAAATACTATATTGGTCGCGCATCATGGACACGGAGTTCAACAGCTATATCAGCGGGAACAAGCAGGAGTGCAGCGATGTGTGCCCGGGCGTCGTGGAGAACCCCCCCCCCCAGTGTTACAGCACTATATTTAACCACAACTACCGCTGCTGGAGCTCCAGCCACTACCAGACAGGTAAGGCTGCACATCTTCTTCCCTTGTTAGTTGTGTTGAAGCACATCTTCTTCCCTTGTTGGTTGTGTTGAAGCACATCTTCTTCCCTTGTTGGTTGTGTTGAAGCACATCTTCTTCCCTTGTTGGTTGTGTTGAAGCACATCTTCTTCCCTTGTTGGTTGTGTTGAAGCACATCTTCTCTTCTTCCCTTGTTGGTTGTGTTGAAGCACATCTTTTTCCCTTGTTGGTTGTGTTGAAGCACATCTTCTTCCCCTGTTGGTTGTTGTGGAAATACAACCACCTCGTCATTTTCTGGGGATGACCAGGTACACACACACACACACACACACACACACACACACACACACACACACACACACACACACACACACACACACACACACACACACACGCATGATATACAACACAATACACACTACATACCTTCTGGGGATGGCCAGCTACACACACTAAACAATTTATATATCACACACACTGTACACTATATATTACACACTCACACTACACAAGAGAACAAGAACACTGAACACGATAGTGTGTGTGTGTGTGTGTGTGTGTGTGTGTGTGTGTGTGTGTGTGTGTGTGTGTGTGTGTGTGTGTGTGTGTTTAAGTGGAGCTGACTAAGGATGACACCGTGAAGGTTTATAAGGATGACACGGTCCAGATACCCTGCCGGTACAACTTGACTGACCATGCCTACAACTTCACTGACCACGCCTACAACTTCACTGACCACGCCTACAACTTCACTGACAATGCCACGCCCAGCCTGGTCGTGATCCAGTGGATGGTGGTGAGTACGGCCAAGAGCCAAAACCCCGCTCTGGCTCTTGTGTTGTTGTTTTTCCCCTTCTGTGATCTCTCACACATCATTTATTTTCATTCTATTTAATCTCTTTTCAATTTCATTTGTACTTCTCTTTACCTGAATCTGGACTGATGAGAGAGTAGAGGGCAGGAGGAAGGAGAGTAGAGGACAGGAGGAAGGAGAGTAGAGGACAGGAGGAAGGAGAGGAAGGAGAGTAGAGGACAGGAGGAAGGAGAGTAGAGGACAGGAGGAAGGAGAGTAGAGGGCAGGAGGAAGGAGAGTAGAGGACGGGAGGAAGGAGAGTATAGGGCAGGAGGAAGGAGAGTAGAGGACAGGAGGAAGGAGAGTAGAGGACAGGGTGAAGGAGAGTAGAGAACAGGAGGAAGGAGAGTAGAGGACAGGAGGAAGGAGAGTAGAGGACAGGAGGAAGGAGAGTAGAGGGTAGGAGGAAGGAGAGTAGAGGGTAGGAGGAAGGAGAGTAGAGGGCAGGAGGAAGGAGAGAGGATTAACGGCGGCTTCCTTGTTCTCCCTCCCACCAGAAATCGACCAATAGCAGCCAACGCACGCGCATCTTCTACGGCGACAACGACCAGGAGATGGTGGACAGGAACACAGAGTACAGCGAGCGTATCCAGGTCACCTCGGACCAGCAGGGCTCCGTGCTCACGCTGCGGGACGTCCGCCTGTCCGACGAGCGCCTGTTCATCTGCCAGGTGGACGGCCTGGGGTCAGGGAGCGCCGAGGGCAGGACCCACCTCCGGGTGTTTGGTGAGTAGGGGTCCAGAGGCCCGCCCACACAGGGAACCAGAACGCCCTCCGTGAAGGACGATATCACCACCTTGACGAGCAAGGAAATCCCGTTTTTCATTCCCCTGCGCTTTTGTGATTTTTATCCAGCAATTTGGGTATCTTTGGTCGCATCCATGTTGCTGAGCAAACCATTACTTTAGAGACAATCTTGTGTACGGCCTTACTTAGGAGAAAGAAGGAACAAGTATAAGATGTACTTATACTTGCCGAATGCACAGAAATGGTTGTTAGGTGTCGTGCTACCAATATGGTTGACATGCTATGATTCAGTTATTACAATCTGTTACTACAATCTGAGACAATATGTCCTCTTCAGAAAAAGTTCAAATGTGAGCAGATGTTTTCATCTTTAGCTCAATGGTTTTCTCCCACTCTAGCTCCACCACAGCCCCCAGTGATTGAGGGGTTTTTTACGGGAATATCTGTGACCAATGAGGCCTTGTCTAAGGTGGGTTTATGTCCGCTCAGCCCAAAAGTCATTTCCTGTCACAGCGAGGGCTAATGTTCTGATATGACCTTCTACAGGGATCCGCTATCACCACCAGTAATCTTCTGCTTTT
>JACYXH010000676.1:0-7500 GCA_026745465.1 Lota lota | reverse complement strand
TTGGATAATAGATGGTAGTTGTAAGTTGGATAATAGATGGTAGTTAGAGTAAGTTGGATAATAGATGGTAGTTAGAGTAAGTTGTGTTGGATAATAGATGGTAGTTAGAGTAAGTTGTCATGGATAATAGATGGTAGTTAGAGTAAGTTGGATAATAGATGGTAGTTAGAGTAGGTTGTGTTGGATAATAGAAGGTAGTTAGAGTAGGTTGTGTTGGATAATAGATCGTAGTTAGAGTAAGTTGTGTTGGATAATAGATGGTAGTTAGAGTAGGTTGTGTTGGATAATAGATGGTAGTTAGAGTAGGTTGTGTTGGATAATAGATGGTAGTTAGAGTAAGTTGTGTTGGATAATAGATGGTAGTTAGAGTAGGTTGTGTTGGATAATAGTTAGAGTAAGTTCTTCGTAAGCTGTGATCAGTCAGTAGTGATTGACTGTCTGTCAATCGTCATGTCTATTAAATTGTGCAGTTCTATTCAATCAGAAAGGTTATTGGCACGGGAACAAAGGTTTACAGAACAAATAAGACTACCTGTCAAGGTTGGAATGTTGGATAAAACATGCCGATGTAGAAGAACATTCTGGTTGAGGCAAAATCTGGATTTAACATGTTTGCGTTGTGTTGATTTAAGTCTCTCTCTCTCTCTCTCTCTCTCTCTCTCTCTCGCTCTCTCTCTCGTGCTCCCCAGCTACAACGGTGGCACGTGTGTGGACGGGGTGAACTGTGAGTGCACAGCGGGCTTCGCTGGACCGGACTGCCGCATCAGTGAGTCCTGGGGGGTGGGGGGGCTCTGTCCCAAGGCGACAGATTAGAAAGCCTTTACGTTAACCTTTGACCCCTTTTCTGAGGGGAGGTCAGCCAAGGTTTTCTGCAGACAGGTTTCGGTGCACTCTCCCGCAGCATTCTGTCTTCAGACCAAACGACACAAGATAAGGACCGCTTCAGTGTAGCTGATGTTTTAGTTTCTAAACTTTTACTTTCTAAACTTTCTAAACAGTTTACTTGATGCGATTCATTCACATCGATGGTGTTTTAAGAGATATCGTTTGGAACCGATATCTTTCCATATAAATATCCTGTAAGGGTATTTGTGCTTCAGTTCTGTGGCTCACAAACCCGTTATTCTGTAAAAGTCCAAAGTTGTACAGCGTGGTGATAATCATAATTTAACATACATAGACGTGAATGTTCTGATTAAATCTAAATACTCGCTCACACCCTCTCTCTCTCTCGCTCACACCCTCTCTCTCGCTCACACCCTCTCTCTCTCTCGCTCACACCCTCTCTCTCTCTCTCACACTCTCTCGCTCACACTCTCTCGCTCACACTCTCTCGCTCACACTCTCTCGCTCACACTCTCTCTTCCTCACACTCTCTCGCTCACACCCTCTCTCTCTCGCCCTCTCTCTCTCTCTCGCTCACACCCTCTCTCTCTCTCGCTCACACCCTCTCTCTCTCGCCCTCTCTCTCTCTCGCCCTCTCTCTCTCGCCCTCTCTCTCTCGCCTCTCGCTCTCTCGCGCTCACACCCTCTCTCTCGCTCTCTCTCTCTCTCTCTCTCTCTCTCTCTCTCTCTCTCTCTCTCTCTCTCTCTCTCTCTCTCTCTCTCTCTCTCTCCAGTGCTGGGTGTGGGGAGGTCCTGTCATCACTCAGGCCTGTCCTTCCCTCATGGCAGCCAATGGGAGGAGGAGTGCAACGGCTGCCAGTGTATTCATGGCAAAGTTCTCTGCTCCAAGGTCGTTCTATGTAGGAGTTCACTGGAGTTCTAGAACTGTGTCAAACATTCTAGAACTCCAGTGAACCATGTTCTGTTACGCTCAGGGCAGCTGTTGTACAGGAGGTGCAGCAGAAGCAGTGTCATCCTCTACCCCTCTCCCCCCCGCCCCCGCCCACAGGTGTGGTGCGGTCGCCGGCCCTGCCTCCTACCCAAGATGCCCTCTGGCTCCGAGGCTGGCCCCGCCCCCTGCCCCCCAGGCCAGGAGTGTCTGGAGCACCAGTACCTCACCTGCTTCTCCCCGCCCTGCCACCGGGGGGGCGTGTGTTCGATGCCCGACCCCCCGCCGGCCCCCGACACGCAGTGTGAGCCCAACAGCAGTTACCTTGGCAACAGCTGCGTCCGCATCACGCTCATCTTCAAACGACAGCAGGTCCCCGAGGTGAGTGGAGCCGCAAGAGGGGGCGGGTCATGGGTCAGATGCCCTGTACTGGCAAGGCACTACTAGACCCTAGACCACTCCAGTCAGACCTGTGTTCTCTTTACCAGGCTTGCAGTAAACTCATAGACTGATCTGTCTCCTCTGTGTGTGTGTGTGTGTGTGTGTTCTGTCTGTCTGTCTGTCTGTCTGTGTGTGTCTGTCTGTCTGTCTGTCTGTCTGTCTGTCTGTCTGTCTGTCTGTCTGTCTGTCTGTCTGTGTCTGTCTGTCTGTCTGTCTGTCTGTGTGTGTGTGTGTGTGTGTGTGTGTGTGTGTGTGTCAGGGTACCACAGTAGAGAAGATCTGCTCTGAGCTGAGGTACCTGCCCATCACCCAGACCCTGGCCCGGGAACGCACCCTCAGGATCCTCTGTGACCGTTCCTATAGCAACACAGACGCTGTGGAGGTCGCCATGGTAACCACACACGCACAGCAAGAACATAGGAACTGTATAGGTTTGTTATGTTAACATAACATGGCATAATCTGTATGCTAATTTTGACTAATTTGAATGATAACCTGGGCTAGCATTAATGCTAATTTGGGTTTCTCTGTACGCTAATTTAGACAAATTTAAATGCTAACCATGTTTTATATCAAAATTTACCTGGACTAATATTCAATACTTACCTGGGCTACAGGGAATGCTGACCTGGGCTAATCTGAATGTCTGAATGCTAACATGGGCTAATATAAACGCTAACCTGCTTTGGCAGAAGAGGATCTGTAGAGAGATTTATTTGGTGCTGACAGACAGGATTAGGCCACCTGTCAACCACACCGGGCTGTTGCCAAGGAGACGAGCCTGGGGGCTGGGGGGAGGAGAGGGGAGGAGCTGAGATAGAGAGGCAATTAACTCCACCCCTCCCCTCTCTCTCTCCCTGTCTTTCTCCACCTTCTCCCCTGCTGTCTGTCTCTTGCGCTCTCTCTCTCTCTCTTTCTCCACCTTTTCAAACTCATCCAAACTGAACTCAACACTGAAATGTCGACCAGTATGAGATAATTTAGCAGACTCTTTTAGCCAGAGGGACTTCAGATCCATGGAATTGAGGAGCAGGTAGGGGTCATCTTGCTCTAGGATGCCTGTGGACATTGGGGATCGAACCCAGAACCTTTTGGCTGGGACTCAAACGCCCTAGCAATCCAGCCCCTGCTGGTATGTTTGTTCTCTCTCTCTCTCTCTCTCTCTCTCTCTCTCTCTCTCTCTCTCTCTCTCTCTCTCTCTCTCTCCCTCCGTCTGTCTCCCTCTCCCTCTCTCTCTCTCTCTCTCTCTCTCTCTCTCTCTCTCCTCCGTCTGTCTCCCTCTCCCTCTCTCTCTCCAGTCGTTTGATCAGGATGGGCACGCCCAGATCCAGCAGGCAGCCAGTGAGTTGATCAGCTCTCTCTCTAAGAGGCCCAACAGCCCCGTGATGCTGGCTGTGGTGGACGTCAAGATGGAGACCGTCACCACGACGACGCCCGTCGGTGAGTCAAAGCCCCGCCCCTAACCTTTAACTCCTCCCCCTGACCATACAGATGAAAAACACAGCTACATCTATAAAAAAAAAGGATATGTATAAGTCCATGGATGGATGGATAGAATGATAGAGTGATGGATAGATATTGTGGGTGATCCCCTCCGTCCCCTCCTCCCCTCCTCCCCTCCCCCCAGACTACCTGGTCCCGGTGCTGGTGTGTGTGTTCGGGGTGCTGTGGCTGGTGTGCATCGCCGTCTGCATCTGGTGGACGCGCAAGAGGAAGAAGGACCGGCAGGAGGCCCGCAATCACACCATCAACAACCAGCTGTAGCCGCTGGCCGCCGGCCACGCCCACAAGGAGAACCGCCAGGAGACCCGCACGCTCATGCTGGACCGGGCCTGCGACAGAGCCGAGGACTGAGGGGCGGAGCAGGAGGAGGTGGCGGGGCGATGGGAGCAGGAGGCGCAGCAGGAGGGCCAGGAGGAGGCCGGGGAAAAGTGGAACGGGCTGGGCGTGAAACCGTCCAACGCCAAGGGTTCCAAGGCGGGGCTTGGAACTGCTCTGCTCTCCGTCGGTTTGGTTCTACACCCAGACCACCACGCCTCAGCACCCAGAGAGTGTGGAGTAGGAGACGAGAGACTTTGCTTTCTAAACTGTCGTTTTCCTCTTGTGTGAGAGGAACGTTTTGGCAGACATTTTACTTTATTTTGCAGTCCAACCGCTTTTATTTTGAAAAGTTCAAATGGCAGACAGACTTCCTGCTTTAGTTTAGAGATTTAGTCCAGCCTTGTTGTTTAATCGTCAGGATTTGTGTTTTCTAACTTTCTGTTCATGTTTGAAGAGCAGGTTTTAATTGATTTTAATTTCAAGAAGTCTGGAGAAATCCTTATTCAGCCATGTTTAAAAACAATACTTTGGATTCCTTTTAAAATATATATGTTTAACGCTGAGTAACAAGTGTGTATGTTTCCTCAATCTTAAAACACCAATCAACAAAGAACCAATCAAAATCGGACTCCATTCGGAACCTTCCCGTCCAATCGGATGGCGTCGTCCTCTCGCGGTGGACTGCGGTCTCCATGTGGTTCTGTAATGATTAGCACGGTCTCGGCGTTCCTCTGCGCTGGTCATGTGATCATTAACCCGCCAGCTAGCTTTTTCTCCACAACTCTGCTCTGCGTGGAGTTGCCTTTGAAACTGTGTCTTTTATATGCTGCAGCATATGAAATAAATCAACTACGGATATCCATTTGTCTTAGCTTTTATTCGAGCCAGCCACCAGTTATCTAATTTGCTACAACACTGGTAAATTAAAGGAGGGCTTGAAAGAGGGTGGAGGAATGCAATTGGTTAGAGTCACTTCCTCTGTCAGCGTATTAGAATATCGCATCGCTATAGGTTGCGATTACGTGCGGGTTCGTGGTGCGTGCGCATGGATCTTTTTCTTTTCTCGTTTTGTCGGGGACACGTAGGCAAAGAGTGAGAACGAGGAAGGACAGCGACAGAGACCAAGAAAGACAAGAGTGAGTCCACCTGGAGCTTCTGAAATTAGTTGCGTCTAGCGTGCGCGTTGTGGCGCGGAGCTCGCCGACGCGGGCTCTCTCTCAGTCGGGTTTATCGGAGAAGGAATTTGAAGTAGAGGTCTTGAAGAGTCCCCCGAGAGCTCGCCCATTTTCCCAGATTAGCCGCTAAACTGCACGTAACTGTTTCCCTTCTAGCGGAGAGTTAGTAGTCTCCCCGTTTATGAGTCCATGCAATTGTTGCCCAAAAAACGTTGGCCTGTGTTTAATGTGTTCACACCTTTGTGCTGCGAAGTACCGTAAAGGTTATCTACTTGAAAAGGGAAGAGTGAGCCTTATTGTTTCCCCCTGCGTGTTGTTAGGGCTCGGACCGCGTCGCAGCCAACCGCCCCAGGAAGCAATTAGCTGAGTTAATGAAGGCCATGTTTTACTGCTAATTGGTTTTTCTGTCATTCTTCTTCTTGCCTTTGAACGCCCAGCGTTGTTAGGCACCGTTCTTTGCTCGTACCTACTTCCTCATATTATATATTCATTTCATGTTCATCTGTTATGCATATTTTACAACAATAACGAAGGCTTATGGGGGAATCATAGGGCTCACCTCTGCTACACTCCTCTCTAAGCACTTGCATTACGTTTGAATAAATCACTTGTAATATTAAATGTAAGGACTCGTTCGACAAACATACTGTAGCTACAATACTGAGTACCTTCAACGGTGTATTCATGGGTTGGTTTTCTGTGTGTGTGTGTGTGCGCGTTCGTATGTGTGCGGGTGCATGCGTTCGTATGTGTGTGTGTGTGTGTGTGCGTGTCTGTGTGAGCAGACGAGCAGAAGTACCGCTGCGAGGACTGCGACGAGCTGTTCACCACGTCTCTGAAGCTGCGGCGGCACCAGAAGTACTCGTGCTCCAGCTCTGGCTCGCTCTTCGACACGCTCAGCGAGGACTTTAAGCAGGAGCGGGAGGACAGCGACGAGGCCGTCCACGGGTGCAAAGACTGTGAGAAGATCTTCCCCAACGAGTACAGGTGCAGAGCCGTGCGGGACGAGCTTAATGAGGGAAGGGCCCCTGATGGTAGAGACGGGGGCTGGTGCAGATCATGGGATTAATGAATGAAGGGCCCCTGATGGTAGAGACGGGTGCTGTGCAGATCATGGGATTAATGAATGAAGGGTCCCTGATGGTAGAGATGGGTGCTGGTGCAGATCACAGGACTGCAGCTGAACGATCTTGAGCAGATGCTCAACATAGAAGAGATCAACATTAGAAATACGAATATGATCACACACACATATGGAAAGTCACCTAGGTGGCGTGTAGTAGTGGACATTACTACACGCCACCTAGGTGACTTTCCTCGGGCTCCTCCAAACCAATGGACACAGGGTGGTGATGTTGAAACTGGTTTATTGTTAAGGTTGAATGAAATGAGACATGCAGATGGTGCTCCATGCTGCCATGCCGGAGAGCTCTTCCTGAGTGTGTGTGGTGGTGGCTGGTTTAACCTGTGCACACTGATTGCTCAATGTGCAACAGGTGTGCAGCCTCACCCAGCCCCAGAGTCCAATCAGTCTGACTCAGGCCAGGTGAGGCTGCTTAAACCAGCCACCATCCACACACACTCCCACAATATGTTTCAATAAAATATTCACATCCGTGCACCTCTTCTTGAGTATAATATTTAGTAGTATACAGAAAGTTATAGTTAATACGTTTTTTATATCTCCTTTTGGGTTTTGGTTTTTAAAAGGCAGTGCAAACAAAGCAACAACACAGGCAATCCATGCTATTTTGTAGTATTATCATTTACTTAAGTATTATACCGCAAATATACCTGGTTTATTTGTACACACTTGAAAACAAACACGTGGTATCGAAAGTGCAGACACACATATGAACAAAGAGAAGGATCCATGTGCATTTTATGCATGATTATTCCGGCTGAGCCAAAGGAGCGATATCTGCTAACCCTGCTGTCCATGGTCCCTGTGCTCCTCTAGTCTGGGCCAGATAGTTCACAGATAGTTCCAGATGGTTCACACAGAGGAGCGAGAGTACAAGTGTGACCAATGCCCCAAGGCATTCAAGTGGAAGTCCTGCCTAATCCGCCACCACAAGTCTCATGACAGCAGCAAGCGCTTTGAATGTGAAAACTGTAATAAGGTACAGCACACCCCCACACGTACGTTGTGCACACACAGCAGACAAAGGCTCTCTCTCCTGACTGTATTTACACTCTGGCATTTGACACGATTTAAAAAGCATTCCTGTTGTTGGTGTTGTGCAAAAATACTCATGTGCATCATACGTAGGCTATGTCCTTCTACGT
>JACYXH010000675.1:22500-40149 GCA_026745465.1 Lota lota | reverse complement strand
AGGGTAGGCAGAGATAAAAAAATATATATAATACAAAAATGTGGCTGAGGACACTCAAAAGTATACAATCGAAACAGCTTCAAAGTAAGTGCTCCACGACCTAACTTAAACAACAACTGGAGACAGTGCATAATAGCTATACCGATCCGACCAATGGTAAAGATACACGATGGAATCCTCGTATATATGCGTTGATGTCTTGCGGGCGTCTTGTGAGCAGGAAGACTCTGCCACTGCGGGGGAAGCAGGGCCTAATGGCTCCTCTCAGCCGGTGACACACGACCAGTCAGAGATTGCAGGGTTTAAAGTGAGCGTAGGTGTGTGGAGTATAAAAGGACCACGAGTGAATCATCGCAAAAACCTCGGCCGCTGGCAAATCTCCCAGTCCAGAGATTATTTTATTCTATCTAAGATAAAAAGGTGAGGAGGGTTCGTGTCCTGTGCTTTTAAAGCCAGGCATAGCCTCTTTGGCTCGCAAGGGACTTAACGGTAGAGCCGTACCTGGAGATGTGGGCGCTCTTGTTGGTCTTGGTTGCAGACTTCCCAGACTGTATGCTGTGTTTGTCGCTGGGTGGGCTCTGGTGGTTGTCTGACTTGGGTCTGCATGATGAAAAAAAGAAAAAAGAAGAGAACGTTGATGTGACGGTTAAAACACAGTAGTTCACAACAGAGGCAGCTAGAGCTGCTTTCACTTCAGGAGGCAGGCTGACATTATCGTTAGACCTGTTTCTCAAAGTTCAGCGAGTTCTTTTGGTGGTTGGTAACATGTTTTGGTTCAGCCCAAAGCACACGGCCATGTGCTTCCATGTGTCAGGACAGGTGAGTAATAATGTTTTTACATTTTTGCATCCAAAGTACACTTGAGTCATATGCAAAGGCGGCATAAAAATTATACCACCCACTACTATTCGCACTCCATTAAAAACTAACAGATTATATCAATTTTTTGGGTCATGCTCCAAAATTCATACAAACATGAACCGAGATTCACATTCCGTTGGCTTTGGACTCCAGGCATATCTTTACCCCCTACGGGAGAGTCTAGTGCCGTGTACAACCCATGGGTCCACTGAGCTTGGTCACTTAAACAAGCCACGCTCACTTTGTCATTGTTCAGTTTCTGCTTTTAATTAAACAAGGACGAGACATAATACCAGTATTATAATACCAATACTAGTCTAGAGTCTGTGGCGTACTAGTCTACGCCACAGACTCCACGTGTCAGATGGCTTGTTAGATCAAAGAGTGCCATTTAGTGACATAACATTTAGCTTGCTAGCCAAAGTCAATCACTTTGTTGGCATTCGCATCTAAACTTCGCAGGAAATAAGAAATGAGGAAAGTTTAAAGACCACATCCGGTATGGGACTCGCAAGGTTTTAATTGCGTCACATGGTCCTAGAGCACGCAGGTTTTAATTCCAGCGTTCGACTTCCAGAGAAGAGCTCATGACGCACACGCTTCACAGTTCCCGCATTCTTTTTAAAGAATATTGCCTAACACAACAGAAAATAGTAGATGCAAATTGAATATTGGTAAATACATTATAGTGCCATCTATAGGACGGTAAATCTCTTTTTGCTTCCACTAACATAACTGACATTTGTGGCAACATTTTTGGGTAAACCGGACAATTGGGGATGCGAATAATCCCAGTTCTCACATTAATCGATTCCCATGCCCTGGTAGCAACATTAAACAGGGTAGGGAGGGGGGTCCTTCTCCCGGTCGGGCTTGTCCTTGATGGCTGGCGGACTCTCCTTGTCCTTGTCGCCCTTCTCCTTGTCCTTCTCCTTCTCGGGGGTCTCGGCCTCGGGCCTGGGGACCACCCGCTCCGGACGCTCGGTCTCCGGGCGCCTCCCCGTCGGGACGCACCTCCGCGCCCGGATGCGGGCCCTCCGTGTCGGCACGCCCGTCGCCACCGTCCCCGCGGCCCTCGCCGTCGGCGCGCTCCCCCTCCCCGTCGGGGCGGTCCTTGTCCGAGCGCTCGCTGCGCTCCCGTCGCTCCTTCTTGGGCGGCGGGGCATGGGGTACTGCTGCGCCACCTGCTGGACCACCAGCTGGGAGTTGATCCTGGGTTTCCTGTGATGGGGAAACCAGGGAGGATTAGCCTGGTGGTGGAGGCTGATTCCACACACACACACACACACACCTAGACAGGCACACACACACACCCCCTATAGGGAGAGCGGTAAGGGAACTGCTGCTACAAGGACTGATGCAGATGCACCTTTGGGCCACAGTTCTGACGGGGGGGGGGGGGGGGGGGGGGGGAATTGAGGGCGGTAATCTCATTAGCTCATGGCTGTAATAAAATAAATAAAGGGGATTTGCAGCGTGTCACTTAGTCCCTCTAATCTGATTACTGCAGTGTTTGACCCCATTTGTCACCGGCGAGGACACTGGGACAGCCGGCCCGCTGATTGGCACACACACACACACACACACACACACACACACACACACACACACACACACACACACACACACACACACACACACACACACACACACACACACACACACACACACACACACACTGGCCACTTGTGTCTGGATATCTTTTCGCCTCCCTGCTTAACATGCACTTCTGCCACGTTTCCATAGCAGCTACACTCCATATCAAAAACACAGCACGCGCAGCAAGGCCCCAGACAACCTGGCTGACGCAGGATGAATGCCAATTTGCTATTCTTTGTGGCGTTCCATCTCCTGTATTTAGTCATTTAGCAGACACTTATCCACAGTGACTCAGTTCCTTTTGAAGCACGTCATGAATGAGCAGGTAGGGGTTAGGGCCTCTTGCTCAAGGACACCTACAGTTAAGAGTGCAGACAATAGCCACGTTTCCACCTAAATTACCCAGAACCTTTAGTCCCAGGAACTACTTTCCAAGGAATCACGGTTCCTTCAGCCCTTTGTTGTCTGCGTTTCCACGGTGGTCTAAAGACCAGCGAAGGTTAGGCAAATTAAGGTCCTTTTAAAGTCCACATTGCATCGTGGAATGCAGTAAACATATTTTTACACTCGACAATACGCGGTATTATATGAGTTGGCATGACCACAACTAGGAAATTATGTTTTTGGGAGAGAGGAGATTGAGCCTTCTCTTTGTTTAAGCTTTTTTGTTAGTTAATTCTTCGTTATGCTTATTACTGCATTAACTAATGCTAATTCATGATTAATTAATGTAGCCATGCAATGTACTTGTGTCACCCACAAAATAAATACATTAAAATTAGGTTTGCCCAGTGCAAACATCATGTAAATCCATTATCGTTCTGTACTTCCAATCCAACACCACACGCTAATAAACAAGCTAATAAAGCTAATTAAGCATAGCAAACCACCACCAACTGGCCACAGTCTCCTTCTCTCGTCTGTACTGTGATTTGAAACGTGAAGCACGCCAGCGACAGTCAAGCAGCACACAGAGCAACACCTAGCAGCCACGGAACCAAGACGGCAGCTAGGTGAATAAGGCCAATGAATGGACACCAGCTGGTCACAAGGGGAGGGAGGAGCGAGCCGACCTCAGGGAGGGAGGGAGGGAGGGAGGGAGGGAGGGAGGGAGGGAGGGAGGGAGGGAGGGAGGGATGCGAAGCCGACCTCAGGGAGGGAGGGAGGGGAGGGAGGGAGGGAGGGAGGGAGCGAGCCGACCTCAGGGAGGGAGGGAGGGAGGGAGGGAGCGAGCCGACCTCAGGGAGGGAGGGAGGGGAGGGAGGGAGGGAGGGAGGGAGCGAGCGAGCGAGCCGACCTCAGGGAGGGAGGGAGGGAGGGAGGGAGCGGGAGGGAGGGAGGGAGGGAGGGAGGGAGGGAGGGAGGGCGAAAAAAAAAAAAAAAAAAGTGGACCGAACTCAGGGAGGGAGGGAGGGAGGGAGGGAGGGAGGAGGAAGGAGCGAGCACGACCTCAGGGAGGGAGGGAGGGAGAGGTGGGAGGGAGGGAGAGGGAGGGAGGGAGGGAGGGAGGGAGGGAGGGAGGGAGGGAGCGAGCCGACCTCAGGGAGGGAGGGAGGGAGGGAGGGAGGGAGGGAGGAGGGAGGGAGGGAGGGAGGGAGGGAGCGAGCCGACCTCAGGGAGGGAGGGAGGGAGGTGGGAGGGAGGGAGGGAGGGAGGAGGGAGGGAGCGAGCCGAGGACGAGGAGGAGGGAGCGAGCCTACCTCAGGGAGGGAGGGAGGAGGGAGGAGGGAGGAGGGAGGGAGCGAGCCGACCTCAGAGGAGGGAGGGAGGGAGGGAGGGAGGGGAGGGAGGGAGGGAGGGAGGGAGGGAGGGAGGGAGGGAGGGAGGGAGCGAGCCGACCTCAGGGAGGGAGGGGGAGGGAGGGAGGGAGGGAGGGAGGGAGGGAGGGAGGGAGGGAGGCCAAGAGAGGACTGCCGCAGCCAGCAAACACAGATAATCACAGGCCAGGACTAGGCAGGCACGTCCAGCAGACAAAGCCACAAGCATGCTTACACACACACACACACACACACACACACACACACACATCCCAGCACTAACAATGGGTTAGGCATACTACAAATGCATGAGCACACACACAAGCTATGCTAACAAGCTCTAACTATGGTGTCACCCTGGAGTTATTGTTCTGCTGAGGCTATTTTATCTGTATTTCCTAAAGGAGGATGACACCAGCCTTTACTGGTGGTGGTGGTGTAGGGAAGGGACTCTGCTTCACACGTTTGTTGGCCGGCGCTGGCGTCCTCTTGTCAGAAGAGGACTCGGGAGTTAGGAAAACCTGTGTGTGTGTGTGTGTGTGTGTGTGTGTGTGTGTGTGTGTGTGTGTGTTTTTAGGGCATTAGGCGGAGCAGACAAAAACAAGTGCTACCGCTGGAGCATCAAGCCCACCTCATGAATACAAAGTGTTGGCATTGCCACGGGAGTGAAGGGGGTCTAGGACAAACACAAACTGTTACAACAACGGAAAAGCATGCTCCGGCATCTTAACAACTTGGATCCATGTAGAGAGCCTTGTGGACGCCCTTGCTGGGCCTTGCAATGGGGAAATTGTTTCCATTGTTGGAGTTGGGATGGTAGTCCTAAATTTTAGATGCTTTTCTATATACACAGACCTTTTCTTCTTTAAGTGTGCTGTTAACCGTTACACCATTTTGTGTGGATGTATTTTGATGCTGTGATCCCAAAATGTTAATTGTTTCTGCATACTATGATTTATACGAGAAAATAATATATGGTTTAAAATAGCACCCACGTGCCTATGTTTGTTCACTAAGTCAACATTTGCGTGAGAGCCTCTGTGTATTTGTGTGGGGAGAGAAGACAGAAATAAGGGAGATAAGAAATCTCTGGTGTGGTTTTACATTTCAGACCCTGGAAATCTGGCGCCCAATGTGGGGCCTCTCCAAACGCGGTTTGGAGAGGTCCCTGTTCAGGCACCAATGTAGCAATGTCCATACTACACGCCACTAGGTGACTCCCATACTCCACCTTGGTGACTTTCCTCAGGCTCTCCAAACAAATTGGAACAGGGTGGTGATGTTGAAAAACGGTTTATTGTTAAAGTTGCATAGACTGAGGCATGCAGCTGGTGCTCCATGCATGCCATGCGGATAGCTCTCTTCAGTGTGTGGTGATGGCTGGTTTAACCTATTGCACACTGATTGCTCAATGTGCAACAGTGTGTGCAGCCCCACCCAGCCCCCAGAGTCAATCAGTCTGACTCAGGCCAGGTGAGGCTGCTTAAACCAAGCACCATCCACACACACTCCCACACTGTGTTTGCCAAAAAGGTAACAAATCCATACAGTGCATTAGAAAACTCATCGCATTTTACAAAAGGCAACACATGACCATAACCAAAATCCCAGATGATTTAGACTGATTTCACCGAATTAATTGTATATCAGCATATCCTTCCCCTTCTGCCATAATGGAAGGAAACAGAGTCTAATAAATTCAGAGAGGAATAGAAACGTAGGTTTTCTTTGTGGAAGTGTTCAATAGATAAGGATAAAAAGACAATAGCCCTTCAGGAGACTCGGACATGCTGCCGAGCGATATGACAGCCTGTCATCACTTGTATACAGTAAACATGTACTTCTTCCTTTCTTCCAGGCATCCAACACAGACACAACACACACAACAGGTCCTCCAGCAAAACGGTCAGGGGAATGCATCCACTAATGAGGGCTTTCTACACTACAACAAAACAACATCCAAAATACAACAATTCTGACAGTACCAGGTATAAAACAACGGTGATGTTGCCTTGGTTCCTGCATCCTTCCATCTCTACTGTTGACTGCTGCCTATCACAATCACTATTGACCATTTGACAGGTACTTTGGCTGAGGGCTTGGACCCTGGCTTGCAGGGGTTAGTGGGCCAGCTAACAGGTTCCCACCACAGTTTTTAACCTCAACTGTACTGTTGTACACAAGCTGACTTTGGAACGCAATGAGTGAGCGAAACAGGCGGTCGATCCCAATCCAAAGGGCACACAAAGGCACGCGCAAAAAAGACAAACTATCTATTTATCTTTAGTCATCCATCAGACACTTTCATCCAAAGCGACGTGCGGTGAATTCAGATACATGTCATTCAGGAGCAGGTAGGGGGTTCGGGGCATGGTGCTAATGGACGCCTACAGGCAGACTGTGGGTGTCCAGTGAAGCAGGTGGAGTCTTGATTGTATGCGTTAATGGAGGACAACGGGGGGGGGGGGGGGGGGGGGGGGGGGGGGGGGGGGGGGGATGTGGGGTGCCCGGGCTCAGCCAGGGGAGACGGGGGGCTGCCCAGCATGGCTCCCTCTCCACTTCTGCTTAATGAGGAGCTCTGTTGTGCTCCACACCTCTGTGACGTCTGCTTGAGTGATCACATATCACCCTACCTAGCGCGCGCACACACACGACAAGTACAGCAGTTACATACACACAAAGCGGTATATGACACACATAGTAATTATACACACACACACGGCAACATGAACAGAGCAAATATACACACACTGCGTCCTCGCTAACCTTCACTTTTCTTGCTCTTCAGTCCACTGATTCTACATGTGACAATTCATTCAACCCCATGCACTCTTTCACTCAATCTCTCCCACGCTTAATTTTTGTCCTCTTCCTCGTCTGCCCTTCAGGTTTTTTGCGAGTCGCACCCCACCCTCGCTGTCACGCTCCAATGTGGGAGGAGGCGTCATTATTTCTTTCTCCCTTCCCCACTCTCTCGCTCTCCCCTCCATCTCTCTCTCCACCTCTACATTTCTCTATTGTTTCTGTATTCACAGAATGTCACAATGCCAAACTTAGCCACTGTATTGTATTTAATCACTTACTCACTTTTAAATCCCAACGATTACCATGTAAAAGATTAGCAGGCTGGCCACACGTGTTGAGTTCTAGTGCAGATGCCGATACTGCTGTTTAAGCAAGAGCAGTTTCTTTTGAACAGGGGCTGCTCTCTGTGTGTGTGTGTGTGTGTGTGTGTGTGTGTGTGTGTGTGTGTGTGTGTGTGTGTGTGTGTGTGTGTGTGTGTGTGTGTGTGTGTGTGTGTGTGTGTGTGTGTGTGTGTGTTGTGTGTGTGTGTGTGTGTGTGTGTGTAGCTACAAATGGAGTGCACCAGCATGTCCCTCTTATGTAATTCCATTATCAAGACAATTTGCCTTACTTGAGTGACATACTGAGTCAATGTCACTTGAGGATGTATTATGTGTATAATATAGTATTATGTGAGTATGTGATAGTATGGGTCACTTAATGAATTAATTAATATATTCATAATGAATATATATGTAATGATATACATATATGTCACATTGTCATACGCACAGCAGCAGAATCCACAGGTTGATGACTCAGACGCACTAAACACACATGTCATTGTTATTGGCCTATGATTAATTAACGCTTTCTCCTCTATAGTATCTCTTGCGGTTAATACAAATAAAAAAACAGAGGTGCAACACCAAACAAATAAACAAATCTAATCCGACAAATTAGAATAGTAGCTAGATTGAAGGGAAATGTTGAAGGAGAAAAAGACAACAGTCTGAGCTCATTCTAGACTCACATGAAGCAGCAAAGTCAAGTGGGGCACAAATTAGAAATGCATTTGACGTTTGTAGCTCTCCAAGTTAAAGGAAACTCAAGGACTCATGTGAATGAGCTGATAGCTTATTGAACACGTACTGAGAGGACTTTTATTAAACACTCTAGAATTACATTTACAGATGCGGTTTTCTATGGCTCTATTTTCTGTATTACTGTGACTACCCGTGCAAAGTGAAAGACATAGAGAATCCTTTGTGACAGGGTTTAATGGCTCTTCGGTGAAAGCAAACTCTATACAGTTTATTCCCAATGTCGATATGTAAGAATTTCGTGCAGGATTCCTAACCCCAAGAAGCACATTAAAATGATGTGTATCTGTATTCGATGTAAGTAACTTTGGGTAAAATCACTCAATATAAAATAGGTTACAGTAAATAACGGAATATATATAAATAAATAGCCCTATCGGACAAAATCATTGCATTGAATACCTGTCTCTTTGCATTTGAGCTAATTACAAATATTTTGATAACCACTTGGAAAACGTGGCATGAATCCAAACCTTGAAAGTACAGTCCCAATATTTACACTGAACACATTGCTGGAAGAGATGAAGAGATTGCTTCCAAAATATGTTCTTGGCAAAAACTGAACTAATGTAAGCAGTATGTTTCACTAATCATTGACTTAATGCATTACTATACATTATTCAAATACAATGGAGTCACATAAGGTCAAACCAACCACTATCATTTAAGAATAGCCATACTCAAATAAAGTTAAAGTCAGCATATATCTGATGAACTACATCAAAACAGATGTGTCATAACTTTTAAAACAGACGATTCTTCACGTGGAAAGTTATACATGATTCATGACCCGCTCCCCAAACAGCGCAACAAAATGTTTTGAATGTCTCTGTGGGAGTGTGTGTGGATGGTGGCTGGTTTAAGCGGCCTCACCTGGCCTGAGTCAGACTGATTGGACTCTGGGGCTGGGTGAGGCTGCACACCTGTTGCACATTGAGCAATCAGTGTGCACAGGTTAAACCAGCCACCACCACACACACATGAAGGCAAGTCCCATCTGCTGCTTCATTCATCTGCTGCTTCATTCAATAACCTTAATAACTGAGAAAAGAGAAAAGTCACCTAGGTGGAGTGAAAAGAAAAGCCACCTAGGTGGCTTTTCTCACTCCACCTAGGTGACTTTCCTCGGGCTCCTCCAAACCAATTGGACACAGGGTGGTGATGTTGAAAACCGGTTTATTGTTAAGGTTGCATTGAATGAAGCATGCAGATGGTGCTGTCATGCCGGAGAGCTCTCTCCTCGAGTGTGTGTGGTGGTGGCTGGTTTAACCTGTGCACACTGATTGCTCAATGTGCAACAGGTGTGCAGCCCCACCCAGCCCCAGAGCTCCAATCAGTCTGACTCAGGCCAGGTGAGGCTGCTTAAACCAGCCACCATCCACACACACTCCCACAGTCTCCATTATCAAACTTTCATCCTCTGTATACATAGTCTTCTTCCTATTAAATGCTTCCATTTCACTGTTGAATTCCCAGAAAAGTAAGCATACATACATATTCCCCAACCATCATTCGACAATGCAGTCACCTTTGATCAGACGACAACAATATGCCGGCAGCTTGAGAGGCAGAGCGTTTATTTGCTCTGCCTCTCAGATCGAGTGGGTGGACACCTCTTGAAATGCTAGGCAACTGTTCACCAAAGAGCAGCACAGATAACCGCGCGGCTTTCAAGAATGGCAGTACCCCTCCACTTCCTGTGATCCCAACCATCAATCAACTTCAGAGGGATTCTAATGGTTTCTCCCGAGGGCCTGCGGGGGAGGGGGCTGCCTGAGGGGACTACAAGGTAGGTACAGCCACCCACGTGGTGTCACGTTCGCACAGCCATCGGCTTCAGGTGCCACACTTACGTGTGCCTGTGGTTTTATGTGTGTGCGCGCTTGGGTGTGCGCGCGTGCGTGTGTGTGTGTGGGGAAGACAGACTCTGCTCCAGTTACTAAAGAAGTCACGGGCGCAGAGCGACAAGAGCGACTGGAGCAGCTACTTTGACTTGTAGATTAGCCGAGGAGAGGGGGGGGGGGGGGGGGTCAGGTGCAAAATGCATAGTGCCCTGTGGTTTAAGAGTAAGAAGGGCACAGGCTAGATTTAGCCTACTTTGGTATCTCGTTACATCACCAACCCCGGCTGGGTCATCAGGTTCGTCAGCCAGCCCTGGGGAAAGGGAGCTGTGCTTGTGTGCGGATGCGGACACATGTTACTAAGGTTTCGGTATTCCCCTTTTGACAATCAACTAAGTATTGGAAGACAGATGATTACAGTTTGCTCAATTTAATCCATATTTTAACTTCCAGACTTGTAAACACACAAAGCACCTAACCACGTGGCAAGACTTAACGATCTCAATTATTACACAGCGGTCAAACTAATATATCTAATAGAGTTTGGTCTCTTTGTATGATTAGCGACAACGGTTAATACTAACTGTATGTTGTATTTCAAGTATATAGATTTGCCCTTTTACTCTGTGTGTATGGGTGTACAAATAATAATTTATTCTGAATCATTGATACTTTCCACGTAGTAGCAACGATCCGAAATGCTTACAAAAGGAATTATCTTCATGCCAATCGGCTCCACGCCTATATTTGAGTTTCTGGTGAGTACCTGCAACTCTCCAACAGTGGAGCCTATTGGATTCCCAGTGGGACGGCGGGACTGACTGCTGGGCTGCCAATAGACTTCAGCTGCATTCACCATCACCCACATACACAAACTGATGGCAACTGGTCCCTCTGGTTGCCAGCGGAGCACCAAAGCACACAGGTACATTAGCAAATTCGACGCACAAAGGCCACACGTTAAAACGGTATTACCATAGATGAAGAGCCACTCATGGTGCATACGGATGTCATAACTAACCACAAGATGCCGGCCGTGAAAACGCTTCACACGAGCATTGCTCCGAGGGCCAAAGACTATAGATGGAAACTTTGCGAGGATCAATACACGAGTTCAACTAGCTTGGGACAAACACAGCAGAAGTAGGGCTCCGCGAAGCAAAGTGCAAAGTCGAGTGAAGAATCGTGTCAGTTCATATCCTCAGCCACCAGGAATTCCAGTCATTTCAGGTTAATTAAGAGTAGTGTTTGTGCACACACACACACACACACACACACACACACACACACACACACACACACACACACACAGCTGAGAGCAAGCTGCTTGTGTGCCATGATCAGCTGGAATGCATCAAAAAAGAAAGGTGGAGGGGAAGGGGAGAAAAGAGAACCAATTAGTCCTCATTAAATAACACACACACACACACACATATGCAATAGCCAACCATTGACATCAATCAAAGGTTAACTATTCGGATCAAATGAGGAAGCGTGACACACACTTTGCTCATATTGCGCACACACACGCCAGCACACTCCTATTTACCAAATAGAGGCATCTGAGCCGTGGTCAGAACATAGCGGTAGAGAGAGGTTATGACGAGCCTCTCGTTCTCTCTACTTCCTGCCTGTGCTTTAGCCGGCATGATCTGCTCCGGGCTTAATCTACACTCTGCTGCTAGGAAAAGATCACAGCCGAGAGGGGGTGGAGCCAAACGAACGTTGAACCCAATCCTTCACATTCTCTATAAACCTGGTGTGTGTCGGGGAGCGCTTCCCCCCCCCACCCATCTGTGGTTCCAGGGGTGCTAGCCCAGACACTCATCGTAAAACACCACAACTGGAAGGTTAGAGCGGAGGGGACCCACCAACCCACCCACTGATTACCCATCTGTCTCAGATGAGAAGTACACACACGCGAGAGGAAAGTGAGATACATGACTGTAGTAGCAGCGAAAGGGAATCCCAGCAAGCAGTCATGCTTCACGACTGCTTGCTGGTGGTGGTGTAAACTTGAGTTCCTGTAAAGTGTATTTTTTGGGGGGTCCTTTGCTGACACATCACACCATGTATGAACTTTCTCACTTCACCTCTTCTTTTTAACATGATTAGGTCATGTATTTTGGAAATGCCCCTCTTAAAGAAGATGGGAAAATAACTAACATTGAGTGTTGAATGATTCAGATGAAGAGCCAAATTAAAAGGGAAAATGATAGACATCCATAAACAGCTCTTAAAAATTAACAGCTGATTAAGTGACATTTATTATATCTCATTTATTTAAACTCAGAAACACCAGGTAACCCTCTTTTGTAATACTCATAAAACATCCAGTCTAGCCAAAACACCACAGACTACAGACAATCTAACGCTTTAGTGAAAAATTCACGATTGAAACTCATGCAGACATTCCTGCCTTCATATCCAATCCATCAGGTGTAGTCCGGTTTGATATGAGTCAACCAGATGCCAGGTAATGTTACAATCCTACAGGTAGGCTAGGCGTGGGGTTTCGGTTATATCTTATTGTGATGGTCCATTAAAAAACAGACCGATCGCAATAGCGTTGCTTGTCCATGCACTGATGCCGTTGTACAGCGTGTGAAGTAGGGGCCTCTCTTCCTCTTTCCACGCCCCCCCCCCCCATCCCACCCCCCCCCCCCCCCCCCCCCCCCCCCCCCCCCCCCCCCTGATTACAGACCCCCTCCCACCCCCCCCCCCCCCCCCCCCCCCCCCCCCCCCCCCCCCCCCCCACCCCCCCCCCCCCCCCCCCCCCCCCCCCCCCCCCCCCCCCCCCCCCCCCCCCCCCCCCCCCCCCCCCCCCCCACCCCCCCCCCCCACCCCCCCCCCCCCCCCACCCCCCGAGGGGGTTGTGGGGTGGCGGGGGGGGGAACCCCCCCCCCCCCCCCCCCCCCCCCCCCCCCCCCCCCCCCCCCCCCCCCCCCCCCCCCCCCCCCCGTGGCCAGTGGTTTGACAGATTGTCCATCAACAAGTCCATAACCGCTCGCTCAACGACAAATAGCCTGTCGATCAAAGTTGTCATTCCTATAAATTGCGATGCAATGCTGCAGCCAGCCAGGAGAAAAACGAGACGCTACGTCACCTTGTGGATGTGCCCTTCTTCACATCGCAGATGCTGCATTTGAAAGCCTCGGCGGTGTTCTTGAAGGTGCAGACGCTACAGTCCCAATAGTCGTCGTCAGCGCTCGGTTTTGCTTGTCTTTTTGGCCTTGCGAATAGACAATTGCAAAAAAGGTCAAGTTAGTGCTTAATTTCATGGTTTGATATTAAGTGAGGATGATCTTGCGAGAAAAAAATATATATATATTGTAGCAACCCTGTTTCTATGCGTCCAAGCACCACACAGGTTGTTTTGATGAACTCTCTTTTATTAATCGCGGACACACGTTGTCGAATGCTATAACACAACGAACATGAACTTCCCCACATCTCTAACCGGATATATCTTTCCAAGGCCCGCCCCCTTCTCCTGAGCACCCAATCAGAACATCAACACAATGCAGACAAACACGTAACTCAGAACCGTCACAATATATAACGCTTAATATCAACTGCAAGCTCCCAGTTGATATTGCCAAAGGGTTTTTTGAGTTTGGTCCAAATTGAGTGAAAGAGTGCATGGGGTTGAATGAATTGTCACATGTAGAATCAGTGGACTGAAGAGCAAGAAAAGTGCCAAAGCATGACAAAGGCATAGGCACGTTTTCCTAACGCTGGGTTCGAGTCCCAACTACTGAAGCTCGCTCTTCACACTGGGCTTTTAAGAGCGAGCTTCAGTCGACCGCGTTTGATCGTATCGCGAGCTAGCCTAGCGCGCAAAGCGAGCAAGGCACAAATGTTCAGCTCGAGGCTTAGCACGTCGGCTAATAACATGAATCGCGTACAATGTCCCTTCGACGTTGACACTAGAAACCGATCAAGCGACGCGATTCAACGTATTCGTGAATGCCAGACGTATCCTACCAAAAAAAAAAATCACTTTGTCTCTAAGTGAGTGGTTGTAGGGAAGCGAGAAGCCGCCATAGTGACTGCACTATTCTAGCCTGATCTGGCGTACAAACTGAAAAAGACAGGGAGAAAACACTCCTTGAGAAAGCATCCGAATATCAAGCCCCACACGGCTGGTTACCTGGTAGGGCTCTTTTTGTCGCCCATGGTGAAGAATTATCTTCCGAAAGAAGAAAAGGGGCTCCTGCAATTGTCAGTGATTGTTGTAGGCTGTGAGCGGAGGATCCAGACTGAACCGCTGCTACAGCTGTGGCAGAGGAGCTCAGTGCTGCTCGAGGCAGAGCACTGCGACTGCACGTGACTGCGAGACGCCCAATCACCGCCTGGCTCGGTTTAAAAGTCTCGATAGATATTTGCAAGACTAGAGCTTCTCTTGACGAATTGTTTGACGGACATCCTTCAAATACCAACGTTTTTATTATTTATTATTTTATTAAGATGTGAATAGACAGTGGCATACGACGATGAGTGTTTGATGACTCGTCCCTCCTACTCGGTAAGGTGTTGCATTGCAGAGCATAGGCGCGTCAGGAAAGAAAGTTCATCTTGGGACAAGGCTGGCCATGATTACCACAAAGGATACAATACCTATAGAACTAATGCCTTTATTGGCTATTTTCAGAGCAGGCTGTATAGCTTGACATTATGTTGTGGCACCTCATTTAAACATGACTGGGTAATAAATACAAAATAATCAATACATTTTGTCTAATGCTGCATATTGATACTATCCACATATTTACATAGTCACGCTTACAATATGCACAACCTATTTCTTTAATCAAGTTGTAAGGTGGCATGTGAACCCAAGTCTCCAAAAAAAAATTCAGACCGCAAATCACTTTATCTATTGTTATTTCTTTAAAAGAACATATTTGCTTTTTCTTTAATCACCCAATGATTAAGTGTGGCTAATTGTCAACCAAAAAAGGTATTTGTTCCGTGTCAAAGTTAATCAAACACCAAGCTCTACACACATCATTATCTGCCAATCCACACCAGGGGCAGAAAATACAGTCAGGGAGAGCGAGAGAGGGAGCAAAGGGTTTAGTTCACTTTCACATATTGTCTTCCATAAAGGCATGTGCCTGGTCAAACCCCGCGCCAGCCACTGTCTTTCAGATCTGACAGTATGTAAAAGTGAACAAAACCCTTTGCTCCCTCTCTCGCTCTCCCTCTTTTCTTCTCTCTCTCGCTCTCCCTCTCTCTCTTTCATACACATTACAAACACACGCACATTACACACAAACACACACACACACACATATGCAAAAACACACAGACACACACATATACTCAATAGCAAAACCACACACTAACAGAAAAGCACATGCACATACACACACTAGGCAAAGACAAGCACACTGCTGAGTAGTCAGGTAAACGGCTCATGACTCACTGTCAAGACATGCAGTCAAAATTAAAAATAGTAAGCAGGTGGTGCAAAGCTATTCCCTTTAGTAATATGATTATAACTATTACAGAATAACCTGCGTACAAGCTGCACTTAAATAACATACCAAAAAAAAATAATCCTTGATACAGCTCGATCCACCTGCCCAGCAACGTTTCTTTCAGCCCTTTTATGATTGGACAGAAAACCGCCCAATCTGGTAACACTGGCTCTGATGGCTTTGGTCCTACCAGACTGATGCTCGCAAGTATAAACCAAGCCATCACTCAAAGTCTGCTTTCGTCCAAATATGATTAAACGACATTCTGAAAGATAACAATGTTCTCAACCGATTTCTTCAACGGACCGTAGGACCGATGGGAACGTAATCAAAATCGAAATCGTAGTGAGGGTGTCGCATGGTCTCCTGAACGTAAACACCAAAAGTAAAGTAAACATGTTCATATGTTCATGAACATTGTAATTCACTTTCATTCTAACCTGGTTCTTTTGTCTCTGTTTGCTTCTTTGCCATGTCTGTTTCTCAGCAGCTGTTTCTACTTAGTAATTTACCAGTGGCTTTAATCCAAATCTGGGGAGTATTGGTTTTGATACATGTCATTTATGAGCAGATATAGGTGTGCTTTATCTTTCTCAAGGGCACCTTGAGGACAGTGAGATTCCAGCCCAGAACCGTAACCACCACCAGACAATCCTGCCCATTTCAATGGAATCTGATTCAACTCATTCCTGCTGCCGATCCACTCTGTTCATATACCCCTCCTCCTCCTCCTCCTCCTCCTCCTCCTCCTCCTCCTCCTCCTCCACCTCCTCCACCCTCTGGACAAGTCCATGTCCATGGGTGTGGGGGGGAGGGGGGGGGGGGGGCTTGCTCACGAATCGTGTAGGCTCATTAGCCGAGGTCCACGGCACCGGTTCCCACTGTGATAGCCTCCTCTTCATCCTCTTTTCGAAATGAAGAGGCTTCTCAGCCTGGCGAATGGAAGGCTTCTCAGCCTGAACATGTCCAGCTTGTCCAGTCATTACAGACAGGTTGTTTTAGCTCCTGCTGTTGGTTTAATTAATTGAGGCTCATCACTGTGTGACTATATACTGATAACTACAGTTCAGCGCATTCCCGCTGATTCTCTAATAACGCTGGGGGAACACGTCGCTCCACCATCAGAAGTCATACAGGCCGCTGTTTTCCGTAGAGCTCTTTGAGTGTTACGAGCTCATCTGATATTCAGCAGCGGGGGGGGCTGTTTTGATGAAGTCAACGGGGGTCCTTTTTTTGTGTGTGTTTTCCAGAAATGTTGCCGTGATGAGTGAGGGCCACAGGCACAGCATGGACCATAACGCGGTATAATAAGACGGCTCGGGGTGCCTTTATAACGGAAGGTGATTGAAATCTCTTCTGCAGGACAGCCCTGAAATAATTATGTTAACATAAAACATCACGATCTAAAGACACGACAGACATGATTGTTGAGATGCACTCATTGACCAAGCACGTCCACCAACGTGAACCTTGTGAGAGGGATGTACAGGGTTATATCGCTGGTTAGTCAAGGGCAAGGTTCAGCTGAATCTGATAGTAGCTGCAGTGTACCAAGATCTAGTATGTGTAATGTAGAGGTACCATCTGGGATTTGAAACTCCATGTTGGATGTTTAACCTTTGACCTTTGCCTCTTACCATTTGACATGGCCAGTCTCCTTCTCTTGCTGCCTGTGTTGGAGAGAATTCCAAATTTAAAAAAAGTAGGGTAGGCCAAGGGGTAACGAAAGAAATGGATACTATAACTAATTTATCTAAAATGTGTCCCCAATTTGCCAATTTGCTGTGACATATATTCAATTTTAGGTCAATGCCAGGGTATAGTAGGGCATTAATGAAGACTGTCCTGAATTGTAAAATGTAACACAAAGTGAGCACCCAGAGCAGTCTGTTAATTTAACACACTCTCCTAATTGGTAGGATATTGAAAATGTAAAAAACTTTTATCGAAGTATGAACAGACCCGAGCGACAAAAATAACTGACTCGGTTGTATCCCGATTGCATAAAATCACGTTGCTTAATGACCTGTAAAAATAGGCTTCCTCTTGGGCTGTGCTCTTTATGTTTTCAGAAGAAGGATAAAAACACGTATGATCGCATCTGCTCAGTTAATTAAAGACGAGTCTAGCAGTTTGTTGCTGCTGCTTTGGTTTTCTATTTCATTTTTCCACACAATGAGTCATCTTCATGGCACATGCCACCCGAATATACCCACGG
>JACYXH010000675.1:2500-17500 GCA_026745465.1 Lota lota | reverse complement strand
GGTGGTGGTGGTGGTGGTGTGGTGGTGGTGGTGGTGGTGGTGGTGGTGGTGGTGGTGGTGGTGGTGGTGGTGGTGTGGTGGTGGTGGTGGTGGTGGTGGTGGTGGTGGTGGTTTTGATGGTATTTTGAGAAGAGGGGGCCGTTTCAGTGGAATACTAATAAACAACCAGACACTAGAAGGACTACTCTATAGCTTGGTGATTCTGTAAATAAATGCTCACAATACATCCCAGATCTGTGAAAGTAGCATATTAACCCACGTGGGGAAAGACAAATTAGAGGATACATATGCTAAATGTGATTATCAGACATTGGCTGTGAGCCAACTTTCTCCCGACTGAATTCTCCACACATAACTCCTCATCAAGTGAAGTCAGGGAACAGGATTAAAAGCTGTGTATTTTCTTGTCAGCTTGTATCTATTAACATTGTGTGTATATTTTATGACGTACATTTTATTCTAAAGATATCCTGTGCAGCTGCGGGAGTGCTGGAATGAAGCACTGTCATTATTACACTTTTTCTGGATCATATAAAAAAAGGTGTAACATGCACAGATGCATAGCCTGTAAATTATTGTGTGTGTGTGTGTGTGTGTGTGTATCTGTCTGCATATGCACCAGCAAATGTGTGAATTGCAAAGTTACGATTGATAGAGGACCCAGATTTCCAGGTCAGATAAAACGATTTCCCAAATAAGAGCGCCCCATTCTCATGGACACAAACACAGGATGTCCTTGATGGACAAAGTGCTACTATCTAGCCAGCCAGCCAGACAAGAACAACAAGCCCTTCTGCGGGGGGGGGGGGGGGGGGGGGGGGGGAGTCATTAACCATTCTGTGTGCTCCCAGTATATGAAACAATGCCACAGCTAACTTTAGCCTAGCCGAGTGGTTATGTGAGGCATCCAACCCACAATTCAAACGCTTATTCTTTTTTTATTATTATTTATTAATACTATCATTCTCTGTCATCGAGACCTGAAGAGGCGGGCTGGGTTGGAGGGACAGCTGAACAATGTGGCTGATTGTCCCTGGAATCCCGCGATAAGGCGGTGTGTCTTCAGAGCAAGGTAGCGGCAGCGCAGTATACAGGCGCCGCCGCGCAAACAAAGGAAGAAATGGCCCACCGAACCCTCGAGAAATAACATCAACACTGTGGAATGATGGCGTACGGGGGGGGGGGGGGGGGGGCTATCAACTCAAGTTGTGGTGCGGCGTGGGAGGCTGGGCTCCCGGTCTTTTCACAGAACGTATAAAAAATGATATGGATAATATCTGGAGGTGTGAACCCGGGACGCCAAATCCCCTCGTGGGAGTCTCGCCTGGTTTTAGAATAGTGGTCAAGGTTAGGGGAGCGCACGTCCGTCTGGGATCATAACAGCCTCATTACCATTCACGACGTGGTCAACTGGTCATTGGTATGCTGTGCATGTCATTAGGGTGGATAAGACAAGGATGTCTACAGGCAGGATGCCAATATGGGAGATCCAACCCAATACTGTTGAACCCACTATAATATCCTGCCCTCCATTACTTAGGTCTTAGTTAGAGTGTGTGTGTGTGTGTGTTTGTGAGAGTATGTGTGTGTTTGTGTGGTAGTCCTACCTGGGGATGAAACAGCAGCGGCGAGGGCCTGAGGAACTTCTCCTTCAATGCACCAACGGGGTCGAGGACCCTGCTGGACCAACAGCAAGGGGGTAAAGGGTTACGTACCACGGAGCACTGCAAAAGACTCACCTGGTCCTACCTGGTAGGGACTCTATACGATAGACTCACAGCCCATCATTCACCTGGTCCTACCTGGTAGGGACTCTATACGATACAGACTCACAGCCCATCATTCACCTGGTCCTACCTGGTAGGGACTCTATACGATAGACTCCCAGCCCATCATTCACCTGGTCCTACCTGGTAGGGACTCTATACGATACAGACTCCCAGCCCATCATTCACCTGGTCCTACCTGGTAGGGACTCTATACGATACAGACTCCCAGCCCATCGTTCACCTGGTCCTACCTGGTAGGGACTCTATACGATACAGACTCCCAGCCCATCGTTCACCTGGTCCTACCTGGTAGGGACTCTATACGATACAGACTCCCAGCCCATCGTTCACCTGGTCCTACCTGGTAGGGACTCTATACGATACAGACTCCCAGCCCATCGTTCACCTGGTCCTACCTGGTAGGGACTCTATACGATACAGACTCCCAGCCCATCGTTCACCTGGTCCTACCTGGTAGGGACTCTATACGATACAGACTCCCAGCCCATCGTTCACCTGGTCCTACCTGGTAGGGACTCTATACGATACAGACTCCCAGCCCATCGTTCACCTGGTCCTACCTGGTAGGGACTCTATACGATACAGACTCCCAGCCCATCGTTCACCTGGTCCTACCTGGTAGGGACTCTATACGATACAGACTCCCAGCCCATCGTTCACCTGGTCCTACCTGGTAGGGACTCTATACGATACAGACTCCCAGCCCATCGTTCACCTGGTCCTACCTGGTAGGGACTCTATACGATACAGACTCCCAGCCCATCGTTCACCTGGTCCTACCTGGTAGGGACTCTATACGATACAGACTCTCCAGCCCATCGTTCACCTGGTCCTACCTGGTAGGGACTCTATACGATACAGACTCCCAGCCCATCGTTCACCTGGTCCTACCTGGTAGGGACTCTATACGATACAGACTCCCAGCCCATCGTTCACCTGGTCCTACCTGGTAGGGACTCTATACGATACAGACTCACAGCCCATCGTTCACCTGGTCCTACCTGGTAGGGACTCTATACGATAGACTCCCAGCCCATCATTCACCTGGTCCTACCTGGTAGGGACTCTATACGATACAGACTCCCAGCCCATCATTCACCTGGTCCTACCTGGTAGGGACTCTATACGATACAGACTCACAGCCCATCATTCACCTGGTCCTACCTGGTAGGGACTCTATACGATACAGACTCCCAGCCCATCATTCACCTGGTCCTACCTGGTAGGGACTCTATACGATACAGACTCCCAGCCCATCATTCACCTGGTCCTACCTGGTAGGGACTCTATACGATACAGACTCCCAGCCCATCATTCACCTGGTCCTACCTGGTAGGGACTCTATACGATACAGACTCCCAGCCCATCGTTCACCTGGTCCTACCTGGTAGGGACTCTATACGATACAGACTCCCAGCCCATCAGTTCACCTGGTCCTACCTGGTAGGGACTCTATACGATACAGACTCCCAGCCCATCGTTCACCTGGTCCTACCTGGTAGGGACTCTATACGATACAGACTCCCAGCCCATCGTTCACCTGGTCCTACCTGGTAGGGACTCTATACGATACAGACTCCCAGCCCATCGTTCACCTGGTCCTACCTGGTAGGGACTCTATACGATACAGACTCCCAGCCCATCGTTCACCTGGTCCTACCTGGTAGGGACTCTATACGATACAGACTCCCAGCCCATCGTTCACCTGGTCCTACCTGGTAGGGACTCTATACGATACAGACTCCCAGCCCATCGTTCACCTGGTCCTACCTGGTAGGGACTCTATACGATAGACTCACAGCCCATCGTTCACCTGGTCCTACCTGGTAGGGACTCTATACGATACAGACCATCATTCACCTGGTCCTACCTGGTAGGGACTCTATACGATACAGACTCCCAGCCCATCGTTCACCTGGTCCTACCTGGTAGGGACTCTATGTATACAATATGGACTCACAGAACACTGGGGAAGCAGACCTGCGGGTGAGATCGGGGCTGAACTACCTGTACATGGGGTAGTGAAGGGGCGACGGCTGCGGGGGTTGGGACAGGGTCTGCTGGTGCTGCGGGGCGATGGGAGACCGGTGCAGCGACTGGGAGTGCGGGGGCATGTGCCCGGTCGGGGCGTCCGCCTTGGAGGGGGACCCCTTGCCGGCTCCGTAGGGGTGGTGCTTGCGTCCCTGGGGGTCCGAGGCCACGCCGTTGGGACCGCTCCGGCGCCGACGGCCGATGCTGAGGTCCAGGGGCTGCACCTCGCCGGCCCCCAGAGGGCCGTCGTTGGGGTTGCTGGGCTTGGGCGGCGTCGGGGGGGCCGGCATAGTCTCCTTGGCCTTGGTGGTGAGGTCAAACGCAGACTCCGGGGTCGGCGCGGTGGGGGGCCCCGGCGCCATTTTGTGCAGTTGCTTTCGGGGCAACTTGGGCACAGGCTTGAAGAACTGGCCCCGGTTGACGTCCTCCAGGTCGCTGCCGTCGGACATGTCGGCCATCTTGGACTTGGACTTGACCTCGCCGCTCGAAGACACGTCCGGTTTGCTCTCCTTCTCCTCTCTCTCTCTCTGGTTCTTGCCCTTGCAGAAGGGCCGGTGCTTGTTGAGGTTGGAGGTAGTGCTGAACATCTGGCCGCAGTCTTTGCACTTGATCTGCGTGTGGGGGTCGATGTGCATGCGCTTGTGGCGGCACAGGTTGGAGAACTGTGTGTATGACTTGTGGCACACTTTGCCTGGGGGAGCAGGGGGACAAAGCCCACCAGGGCCTGGTTAAACCTATTTAAAAACGGTCTCTAATTCTGTGTGCCAATTCAACAACACAACATGTACACCAGAAAGTAAAACAAGCTTCGTATCATTGTGAGTGTTTTAATAGTGTCGTCGATGAAGGTTTTGAATGAGGAAAATAATGGAGTGTATTGTGTATAGAATATATTAGTGGATTAATACTTACCTCCTCAGTTACAAATCAACCGTTGTTCAACTATGACTAATACATAATAAAACTGTAATTCAACCTACAATTATAATTAGATCCTTATGACTTAATGAACTTGGATGACTTCTTCTAACACTTTAAAACAAATCAAAGAAAAGAAAAGGGGTCGGGCTAAGGAAAGGTAGGAAGATGGAGAGGATGATGATGGTGGCGAGGAGGTTGCGAAGAGGCCCCCCCCCCCGTGCTGCCACAGCTCTGACTCACAGATAAAGGGCCTGACGCTGCTGTGGATGGGCTGGTGCTGCTTGAGGCCCGAGGACGAGGCGAAGGTCTTGCCACACTCGGGGCAGGTGCTGCGAGCGTGCTGCGAGCGGATGTGTCGCTGCAGGTTGCTGGGGTCCGTGAAAACCTGTGTGTGTGTGTGTGTGTGAGTGAGTGAGAGTGTGTGTGTGTGTGAGTGAGAGTGTGTGAGTGAGAGTGTGTGAGTGAGTGAGTGAGAGAGAGTGTGTGTGTGAGTGAGTGTGTGTGTGTGTGTGTGTGTGTGTGTGTGAGAGAGAGAGAGTGAGAGAGTGAGTGAGTGAGTGAGTGAGTGAGTGAGTGAGTGAGTGAGTGAGTGAGTGAGTGAGTGAGTGAGTGAGTGAGTGAGTGTGTGTGTGTAGGGGGGAGCGGGGGTGGGGGAAAGCAAGAGCACGGAACACGTGAAATAAACACTTTCACCGTCTTCACATACAATGGGTGCTAACAGCACAGTAATTACGTATTTTAGCGTATCTTTGGGCACTGACTATCCCTAAAGAAAATACAAGTACAACGATAGCAGGTTACTTCTTCCGTGATTCAATACATATGTCATTATACACGTAGAAGGACATAGCCTACGTATGATGCACATGAGTATTTTTGCACAACACCAACAACAGGAATGCTTTTTAAATCGTGTCAAATGCCAGAGTGTAAATACAGTCAGGAGAGAGAGCCTTTGTCTGCTGTGTGTGTGCACAACGTACGTGTGGGGGTGTGCTGTACCTTATTACAGTTTTCACATTCAAAGCGCTTGCTGCTGTCATGAGACTTGTGGTGGCGGATTAGGCAGGACTTCCACTTGAATGCCTTGGGGCATTGGTCACACTTGTACTGTCGCTCCTCTGTGTGAACCATCTGGAACTATCTGTGAACTATCTGGCCCAGACTAGAGGAGCACAGGGACCATGGACAGCAGGGTTAGCAGATATCGCTCCTTTGGCTCAGCCGGAATAATCATGCATAAAATGCACATGGATCCTTCTCTTTGTTCATATGTGTGTCTGCACTTTCGATACCACGTGTTTGTTTTCAAGTGTGTACAAATAAACCAGGTATATTTGCGGTATAATACTTTAGTAAATGATAATACTACAAAATAGCATGGATTGCCTGTGTTGTTGCTTTGTTTGCACTGCCTTTTAAAAACCAAAACCCAAAAGGAGATATAAAAAACGTGTTAACTATAACTTTCTGTATACTACTAAATATTATACTCAAGAAGAGGTGCACGGATGTGAATATTTTATTGAAACATATTGTGGGAGTGTGTGTGGATGGTGGCTGGTTTAAGCAGCCTCACCTGGCCTGAGTCAGACTGATTGGACTCTGGGGCTGGGTGGGGCTGCACACCTGTTGCACATTGAGCAATCAGTGTGCACAGGTTAAACCAGCCATCACCACACACACTCAGGAAGAGCTCTCCGGCATGGCAGCATGGAGCACCATCTGCATGTCTCATTTCATTCAACCTTAACAATAAACCAGTTTCAACATCACCACCCTGTGTCCATTGGTCTGGAGGAGCCCTAGGAAAGTCACCTAGGTGGAGTATGGGAGCCACCTAGGTGCCATGCCGGAGAGCTCTTCCTGAGTGTGTGTGGTGGTGGCTGGTTTAACCTGTGCACACTGATTGCTCAATGTGCAACAGGTGTGCAGCCCCACCCAGCCCCAGAGTCCAATCAGTCTGACTCAGGCCAGGTGAGGCTGCTTAAACCAGCCACCATCCACACACACTCCCACACATATATATATTTCCATATGTGTGTGATCATATTCGTATTTCTAATGTTGATCTCTTTCTATTCTGATCAGCATCTGCTCAAGATCGTTCAGCTGCAGTCCTGTGATCTGCATCAGCACCCATCTCTACCATCAGGGGCCCTTCATTCATTAATCCCATGATCTGCACCAGCCCCCGTCTCTACCATCAGGGGCCCTTCCCTCATTAAGCTCGTCCCGCACGGCTCTGCACCTGTACTCGTTGGGGAAGATCTTCTCACAGTCTTTGCACCCGTGGACGGCCTCGTCGCTGTCCTCCCGCTCCTGCTTAAAGTCCCCGCTGAGCGTGTCGAAGAGCGAGCCAGAGCTGGAGCACGAGTACTTCTGGTGCCGCCACAGCTTCAGAGACGTGGTGAACAGCTCGTCGCAGTCCTCGCAGCGGTACTTCTGCTCGTCTGCTCACACAGACACGCACACACACACACACACACATACGAACGCATGCACCCGCACACATACGAACGCGCACACACGCACAGAAAACCAACCCATGAATACACCGTTGAAGGTACTCAGTATGTTTGTCGAACGAGTCCTTACATTTAATATTACAAGTGATTTATTCAAACGTAATGCAAGTGTTTAGAGAGGAGTGTAGCAGAGGTGAGCCCTATGATTCCCCCATAAGCCTTCGTTATTGTTGTAAAATATGAATAACAGATGAACATGAAATGAATATATAATATGAGGAAGTAGGTACGAGCAAAGAACGGTGCCTAACAACGCTGGGCGTTCAAAGGCAAGAAGAAGAATGACAGAAAAACCAATTAGCAGTAAAACATGGCCTTCATTAACTCAGCTAATTGCTTGCTGGGGCGGTTGGCTGCGACGCAGTCCGAGCCCTAACAACACGAAACAATAAGGCTCACTCTTCCCTTTTCAAGTAGATAACCTTTACGGTACTTCGCAGCACAAAGGTGTAAACACATTAAACACAGGCCAACGTTTTTTGGGCAACAATTGCATGGACTCATAAACGGGGAGACTACTAACTCTCCGCTAGAAGGGAAACAGTTACGTGCAGTTTAGCGGCTAATCTGGGAAAATGGGCGAGCTCTCGGGGGACTCTTCAAGACCTCTACTTCAAATTCCTTCTCCGATAAACCCGACTGAGAGAGAGCCCGCGTCGGCGAGCTCCGCGCCACAACGCGCACGCTAGACGCAATTAATTTCAGAAGCTCCAGGTGGACTCACTCTTGTCTTTCTTGGTCTCTGTCGCTGTCCTTCCTCGTTCTCACTCTTTGCCTACGTGTCCCCGACAAAGCGAGAAAAGAAAAAAGATCCTGCGCACGCACCACGAACCCGCACGTAATCGCAACCTATAGCGATGCGATATTCTAATACGCTGACAGAGGAAGTGACTCTAACCAATTGCATTCCTCCACCCTCTTTCAATCCCTCCTTTAATTTACCAGTGTTGTAGCAAATTAGATAACTGGTGGCTGGCTCGAATAAAAGCTAAGACAAAGGGATATCCGTAGTTGATTTATTTCATATGCTGCAGCATATAAAAGACACAGTTTCAAAGGCAACTCCACGCAGAGCAGAGTTCTGGAGAAAAAGCGCCCTGAATAGAGGAGGGAAGCCCTTTTTGTACAGTGGAGCAAACAACATCTCAGATATATCACTAGATGGCGCCATTTACCATCTATAACAGGTTCAATGCACAGTTAAGGCCGGACGTTGTTTGGGAGAGGATGTGCAGTCAAGAACAGACACATTGTTGGGGAGAGGAGCTTGCTCAGGAGTTTCTCACGAGAACACAATGCAGGAATACAGGAAAAACAGACAGCTCTGGGGAGTTAGATAGTTAGAAAGACGGATAGGCCACTATAGTGTGCACACAACAACTTGAACATTTAAACTAATTAGTTTAAGCGAGCTGACCTCGGAATGGGGCCTTAAGTCATTTTCCATCACAGTCTGAAACAATAATTGCATCTTATTTTGCTCTAACAATTTGCTAGTGAAAGACAAAACATGTAGGACAGGTAGCAAAGCATGACTGCTGTCCTGGATCCGCTTCTGAGCAGATGACTAGAATACTTCTGGAGATGCAATGCAAACGACAAACAAACTCGCGGCTGCACAGAGAAGCCATATTTGGTGTGTGTTAAAACATGACTGTCAGCTGTTTACAGTGTTGATGTTTGGGTCTGATGTCGGTGTTTCCAAAACCAGGCCATGTTGAATATTACAGCTTGAGATATCTCTCAAGTAGTGAGGGGTCGAGTTTGCTTATGTCAAATATGTACGTACCTCTCTGATTTCATGTTGCCCAGTGTCATCGTGAAGTCCTCTGGGAGGAACTCCCAAGAGTCTCCGTCTTCAAGTTCTCTTTCCACAGGTCCTGTTTACACACAGCCTGTGTGGTTATGGCACCTGAGCCCTTGTCCTCGCAGTGACTTCACCTGCTGTAGGAGCCCACCAACACCATCAGCTGTAGAGCCTGTTGCTGACAGTTGTCGCCTATCCAACAATAAAGCATCGCTTTGTCAGCAGTTTCGTTATTTTCCCTTCAGGCTAGTCGCGTCGTTTAGTTCCTGTCAGGCCCTAAATAGGGGCCAGGGTAATATGGAAATATGTTTAGTTTGGAGGTACCAAACATTTGTTTTTTACACAACCGTCAAATCTTTAGTTGTACGAGATATACTTAATAAAATTGAATGCAAAGCAATGCAATGTATTGGCTATTGTAAACCTTTAACGGCCATCGGTCATGACACACCTATGATGTAACAGTGTTTTCACTAAAACTAATTCCCATCCATGGGAAATCCCATCTGGGTTTATATGGTGATAATATGGTTATCTAGCGATCCTTTTGTCCGGTCTCGTTGGTATTATAGCTTTCTCTAGTGGCCTGGACCGGTAACGCAAAAGCTGATGTTAGGGTAAATCGTCTTAGAAACCCTTGAGGATTCTTTTTATTTATTCATTCATATTCTAAGTGTTTTGTCAAAAATGTGTGTGTGTGTGTGTGTGTGGTTCAAGGTTAAGTATGTTGGCTTCCTGATATATATAATATATATATATATATATATATATATATTCCCCCCTAGCTGGCGGGTTAATGATCACATGACCAGCGCAGAGGAACGCCGAGGCCGTGTTAATCATTACAGAACCACGTGGAGACCGCAGTCCACCGCGAGAGGACGACGCCAGCCGATTGGACGGGAAGGTTCCGAATGGAGTCCGATTTTGATTGGTTCTTTGTTGATTGGTGTTTTAAGATTGAGGAAACATACACACTTGTTACTCAGCGTTAAACATTTATATTTAACAAGGAATGCAAAGTATTGTTTTTAAACATGGCTGAATAAGGATTTCTCCAGACTTCTTGAAATTAAAATTAAAACCTGCTCTTCAAACATGAACAGAAAGTTAGAACACACAAATCCTGATGATTAAACAACAAGGCTGGGCTAAATCTCTAAACTAAAGCAGGAAGTCTCTGTCTGCCATTTGAACTTTTCAAAATAAAAGCGGTTGGACTGCAAAATAAAGTAAAATGTCTGCCAAAACGTTCCTCTCACACAAGAGGAAAACGACAGTTAAGAAAGCAAAGTCTCTCGTCTCCTACTCCACACTCTCTGGTGCTGAGGCGTGGTGGTCTGGGTGTAGAACCAAACCGACGGAGAGCAGAGCAGTTCCAAGCCTCGCCTTGGAACCCTTAGCGTTGGACGGTTTCACGCCCAGCCCGTTCCACTTTTCCCCGGCCTCCTCCTGGCCCTCCTGCTGCGCCTCCTGCTCCCATCGCCCCGCCACCTCCTCCTTCTCCGCCCCTCCGTCCTTGGCTCTGTCGCAGGCCCGGTCCAGCGCGCGGGTCTCGTGGCGGCTCTCCTTGTGGGCGTGGCCGGCGGCGAGCGGCTACAGCTGGTTGTGGATGGTGTTGTTGCAGGGGGCGAGCTCCGCCTCCTGCCGCTCCTTCTTCCTCTTGTGCGTCCACCAGATGCAGACGGCGATGCACACCAGCCACAGCACTCCAAACACACCCACCAGCACCGGGACCAGGTAGTCTGGGGGGAGGGGAGGAGGGGAGGAGAAGAGGAGGGAAGAGGAGGTGATGAGGTGATGCTGGTAGATCTACCCACAATATCTATCCATCACTCTATCATTCTATCCATCCATCCATGGACTTATACATATTCTTTTTTTTATAGATGTAGCTGTGGTTTTCACCTGTACGGTCAGGGGGAGGGGTTAAAGGTTAGGGGCGGGGCTTTGACTCACCGACGGGCGTCATCGTGGTGACGGTCTCCACCACAGCCAGCATCAGGGGGCTTTTGGGCCTCTTAGAGAGCGAGCTGATCAACTCACTGGCTGCCTGCTGGATCTGGGCGTGGTCCTTCACTCGCCCATCCTGCTCAAATGACTGGAGAGAGAGAGAGGGAGAGAGAGACAGACAGATCGAGGGAGAGAGAGAGAGAGAGAGAGGGAGAGAGAGACAAACAGATCGAGGGAGAGGGAGAGAGAGACAGACGGAGAGAGAGAGGGAGAGAGAGACAGACAGATCGAGGGAGAGGGAGAGAGAGACAGACAGATCGAGGGAGAGGGAGAGAGAGACAGACAGATCGAGGGAGAGGGAGAGAGAGACAGACAGATCGAGGGAGAGGAGAGAGAGAGACAGATCGAGGGAGAGGGGGACAGACAGAGAGAGAGAGAGAGAGAGAGAGAGAGAGAGAGAGACAGACAGAGGGAGAGAGAGGGGGACAGACAGAGAGAGAGAGAGAGAGAGAGAGAGAGGGAGAGAGAGACAGACAGAGGGAGAGAGAGACAAACAGAGAGAGAGAGAGGGGGACGGACAGAGGGATAGGGAGAGAACATGAGTGTGTGAACAACAAACATCAGCAGGGGCTGGATAGCTAGGGCGTTTGAGTCCCAGCCAAAAGGTTCTGGGTTCGATGCTCAATGTCCACAGGCATCCTAGAGCAAGATGACCCCTGACCCCTACCTGCTCCTCAATCCCATGGATCTGAAGTCCCTCTGGCTAAGAGTCTGCTAAATTATCTCATACTGGTCGACATGTCAGTGTTGAGTTGAGTTTGGATAAGTTTGGATGAGTTTGAAAAGGTGGAGAAAGAGAGTGGGGGTGGAGTTAATGGCCTAATGAGTTGATCAGTGGGAGACGGTGGGTGGGGGGGATTAGGGAGTAGGAACCTCCACAATAGAAGAGCAGGACAGCTGTGGACCCCTGGACAGACAACACACCCCCTGCCCTCCCTCTCTATCTTAGCTCCTCCCCTCTCTTCTCCCCCCAGCCCCCAGGCTCATCTCCTTGGCAACAGCCCGGTGTGATTGACAGGTGGCCTCATCCTGTCTGTTAGCACCAAATAAATATCTCTACAGATCCTCTTCTGCCAAAGAAAGTTTGCGTTCATATTAGCCCATGTTAGCATTCAGACATTCAGATTAGCCCAGGTCAGCATTCCCTCTAGCCCAGGTAAGCATTGAATATTAGTCCAGGTAAATGGTGACACAAACCATGGTTTGCATTTAGATTAGTCTACATTAGCATACAGAGAAACCCAAATTAGCATTAATGCTAGCCCAGGTTATCATTCAAATTAGTCCAAATTAGCATACAGATTATGCCATGTTATGTTAACATAACAAACCTATACAGTTCCTATGTTCTTGCTGTGTGTGAGTGTGTGTGGTTACCATGGCGACCTCCACAGCGTCTGTGTTGCTATAGGAACGGTCACAGAGGATCCTGAGGGTGCGTTCCCGGGCCAGGGTCTGGGTGACGGGCAGGTACCTCAGCTCAGAGCAGATGTTCTCTACTGTGGTACCCTGACGCACGCACGCACGCACGCACACACACACACACACACACACACACACACACACAGAGGAGACAGGATCAGTCTATGAGTTTACTGCAAGCCTGGTAAAGAGAACACAGGTCTGACTGGAGTGGTCTAGGGTCTAGTAGTGCCTTGCCAGTACAGGGCATCTGACCCATGACCCGCCCCCTCTTGCGGCTCCACTCACCTCGGGGACCTGCTCTCGTTTGAAGATGAGCGTGATGTGGATGCAGCTGTTGCCAAGGTAACCGCTGTTGGGCTCACACTGCGTGTCGGGGGCCGGCAGGGGGTCGGGCATCGAACACACGCCCCCCCAGTGGCAGGGCGGGGAGAAGCAGGTGAGGTACTGGTGCTCCAGACACTCCTGGCCCGGGGGGCAGGGGGCGGGGCCAGCCTCGGAGCCAGAGGGCATCTTGGGTAGGAGGCAGGGCCGGCGACCGCACCACACCTGTGTGTGTGGGGGGGGGGGGGGGGTTAGAGGATGACTGACACTAGCACGACACGGCTTCTGCTGCACCTCCTGTACAACAGCTGCCCTGAGCGTAACAGAACATGGTTCACTGGGGTTCTACAATGTTTGACACAGTTCTAGAACTCCAGTGAACTCCTACATAGAACGACCTTGGAGCAGAGAACTTTGCCATGGATACACTGGCAGCCGTTGCACTCCTCCTTCCAGTGGCTGCCATGAGGGAAGGACAGGCCTGAGTGATGACAGGACCTCCCCACACCCAGCACTGGAGAGAGAGCAAGAGAGAGACAGAGAGGGCGAGAGAGAGCGGGTGTGAGCAAGCGAGAGCGAGAGAGAATAATTACTTTTAATGAGTGACATTGTATTCTCTGCCCTATTGGAGCCTGCACAGAATAAATGCACCAAACCTTAGCCAGCCTAAAGTGCTTACATGGGACTGAGTTATCTGCTCCGTTGTGCTGTCGGACTGACTGCTTCCACCAGGTTAAGACGGGTTTATCAGGGTGCATGTGGACGCCCGTGCCCTCACCATCATCGCACCGCGGGCCGGCGCGGCCTGGAGCGCACAGACAGCGGTACCCATTGATCTGGTCCACGCAGGTGGAGCCCGCCACGCACGGAGACGACTGGCACTCGTCTATATCTGGGGGGGGGGGTTCAGTTAGCAAGTATTTAGATTTCATCAGAACAGTTTATATATGTTTGTAGCAAAGTCCACTACTACACGAGTGGCTCCCATACTCCACCTAGGTGACTTTCCTCGGGCTCCTCCAAACCAATGGACACAGGTGGTGATGTTAAACTGGTTTATTGTTAAGGTTGAATGAAATGAGGCATGCAGATGGTGCTCCATGCTGCCATGCCAAGAGTGAGTGTGTGTGGTGATGGCTGGTTTAACCTGTGCACACTGATTGCTCAATGTGCAACAGGTGTGCAGCCCCACCCAGCCCAGAGTCCAATCAGTCTGACTCAGGCCAGGTGAGGCTGCTTAAACCAGCCACCATCCACACACACTCCCACAATGTTAAATTATGATTATCATCACGCTGTACGACTTTGGACTTGTTTTACAGAATAACGGGTTTGTGAGCCACAGAACTGAAGCACAAATACCCTTACAGGATATTTACTGGATCGATCAAGATATGGGTTCCAAACGATATCTCTTAAAACACCATCGATGTGAAGGAATCGCATCAAGTAAACTGTTTAGAAAGTTTAGAAAGTAAAAGTTTAGAAACTAAAACATCAGCTACACTGAAGCGGTCCTTATCTTGTGTCGTTTGGTCTGAAGCAGAATGCTGCGGGAGAGTGCACCGAAACCTGTCTGCAGAAAACCTTGGCTGACCTCCCCTCAGAAAAGGGGTCTCAAAGGTAACGTAAAGGCTTGGCTCTAATCCACCTAGGACTTCTCGAGCCTCCAAACCCACATGATGTTGAAAACCAGTTGAATGGACTGACATGCAGTTAGTCATGCCGAGAGCCTCCCTGAGTGTGTGTGGTGTGCGAACTCACACTGAGAATGTGCAACATTCACCCCACCCACCCAGAGTCCACGTCTGACTCGGGCCATGAGGCAACCACCACCCACACACACACTCCACACATTAACAAAACTTTCTAAACTGTCGCCAACAGAGCCCCCCCACCACACTCACTGATGCGGCAGTCCGCCACACGCTGTGCACTCACAGAGGACAGTCAGTCACACACGTGCCACCGGACAGCACACACAGAGAGAGAGAGCATGAACTCACAAGAACAACACAACAAAAACACAACACAAACAACAGAACTCACAAAGGAAACGACACAATGGGGCACAACAAAAACCTTTTTCTACATCGCCATGTTTTATCATTCCAACCTTGACAGGTAGTCTTATTTGTTCTGTAAACCTTTGTTCCCGTGCCAA
>JACYXH010000674.1:162500-186281 GCA_026745465.1 Lota lota | reverse complement strand
CTAAATGAAACCGTAACACTAAAAACACAACATAGTTACTAAAGTCGTGCATTTAAAACAGACTCCAGGTTTCTAGCTTACTCCTAAAAGACACAATACATTGTTTATATTGCAGACGCCATTTTACGTAGTACATTTTATGTGGTACATTCTATCGCCCAGTTAGGGTCAGTATTATTCGAATGCACGATCGTTCTAGAAGCTTCCAAATGGATAAATATTACATTTGAATACCCAGAGTCATATAACACCCCCCCCCCCCCCCCCTTATTCAAAAGTCATTCTGTGCTCCTGTTTATTAATTTATCTTGTGATGACCTCTGACCTACCCATTTAACTCACTTGGTGTTGGGCTAGAGCCACAACATTCATAATGTTACACGTGGTGGAGGCCTCCTTTCCTGTAAGCACAAATTCAGCAACATGCACCAAAGTAACACCTGTGTGTTCAGGGTGATACATGTACACATTATCTGTAATGTATTCATCACTTGTTGTGATTAGTTTGATGAAATATAACCCAGCATAGATACATGTCTACATAAGCTGACTCTAAACTAAACCCTACAACTACACTCGTCTCTAAACTAATCAATAAAAACACTCTTCATTCATGACAGATCGTCCCTTCTGGTCCGTGGGGTCCGATGTGGGAACACACATGCACACACACATAAAGTACATAAATCACTTGCTGGGTTAATATTTCTTCTGGTTAGTTTTACTAACTAACACACAACATAGATCCATGTCTACATAACATAGATGACTCTACAACTCCACTAAAACACACTGATTAGTTATGATGTCCTTGATGTCCTTCGTGGGCGAGGGACTCGTCCTCTTACACGGTGAGCGTGGCGGGGGCCGGAGGTGGTGCATCGAGACGTCGTCCGGCTCCTGGGCCCTGGGGTCCGGACGCTCCGGGTGTCACCGGTAGGTCTGGTGAGCCGGTCTGTGGAACACAACAATATTGTTAACATCTTGAATGGTATGGGAGAAATGTAGAATTCTTCTCAAATAAGTGTGGAGAAAAAACAAAGTATCATGGTACCACTCTTGATACTAAGAGGTGAATGTGTGTGTCTGCTATGTTGTATGTATACAGCTAGTATATTTCCATACATAGTATCAGACAAGGGCCAAGAGGACAATAAGGGAGCAGTGGATTTCAACATAGGATGAGGTAGTGACGTATGGATGTGCAGAATGGAGCATATAGGCCAAAGTCTGGGGAGAGGCCAGTTAGTTCTTTTACAAACTAACTCAGCTTTTGTTGTTACTCGTTCCAAGTGACAATAAAGTCTTCTGTACCGCTCTTATTTTGTTAAAGTGCTTATCCACCACAATGGCACTAATAAATGACAGTTGAATGGCTGTAATCCATTATTCAATGACATCTTACTCAGCGAGGGGACGTGGGCCACAAACCAAGGAGGGTCCTGGTGGTCCTGCCTCACAGTGGGGGGGCTGGTCTTTGGCAGGCTGGCCTCTTGGCAGAGGAGGAGGAGGCTGCACAGGATGGGGACCTTGAGGCACGGGGAGGGCTGGGAACACACACACACACAGCTGTAGTAGAACACACACACACACAGCTGTAGTAGAAGAATACACACACACAGCTGTAGTAGAAGAATACACACACACACACACACACACAGCTGTAGCAGAAGAATACACACACACACATCATTTGATTCAGTAATAAATGAATGAACCATAACGAATGATTGACTGACATTAATTACTGATAGACTACGTATTCATTCAGTCACTTTTATTCACGCTAAACTCCACTGACGTCAGAAACATTTACCAAGTGTTATAAAGAGTCACTTATTAATTACAAGATTAAAAGGACATGCAGCAGCTTTAGCAGACTACTAGTCTATCACCTTGTTATTGCATAGCCATCTGAATATTATCATTGGACTTCACTAAGGAATGTATTAATGCACCGGAACCAATGATTGACTGAATGAATACGTAGTCTATTAATAATTAATATCCGTCAGTTGTATTCACCCTAATCTCCACTGATGTCCCAAACAGTTATCAAGTGTTATAAAGAGTCATTTGGTTTTTATTCGATTTTCAGCTTACAAAACAGCACAATGGGATTTGGTAAATGTGTGGGGGTGAGGGATTTCTACTCTCAGCCCTGTAAGTATCCCTTTATGTATCTTTTGAGCAGAGACCCAATCCCTACCCACTATTAAGACATTTGGCTTAAGACGCTTTTACATTTACAAAAGCCTCATTAGCGACACTAAATCACCAATCAGTGTGGGTTGTACCATGTGACCCCATCCTGCCCTGTACGAGGACCACCAGTACCACATTCAGCTCTCTCTCCTCAGTGGTTTTCCCTTTAGAGTCGGGTGTCACTCGCCCCACAAGGACGTCCTTCACCAGGCAGGTCCTCCAGCACGGCTCTGCCATCAGCTTCCCTCTGCCACGCCTTCCTGGTGGTAACAAACAGTGCTAGTTGGGACTCAATGTCCGCTCACAACCGGGGAAGTAAAGGTGAGGGTAGAGGGGAGTTTAAGATTAAGGTAGAGGAGGTTACGGTTAGGGTTGATGGGAGGGGGGAGGGGAGGTTAAGGTAGAGGGGGGAAGGGGGAGAGGGGAGGTTAAGGTGAGGGTTAGGGGAGAGGAGAGGTTAGGTTTTTATGTTATATTTCAGTTTTTGTTGGTCAGTCCGACCCTGGGTGCACTGGCACACCATCTCTCCGTCCCTTTCTTTCATCTTGATTCATTTTAGCATGTTTTCATGTTTTTTCATTCTTTTGTTGTGTTTCTTTTCTTTGCAGGGATAAAAGAGTAAAAAGGAGAAGGAGAAGGGAGCTGCAGCTGGAGTCTGAGGAAGGAGCTGAACCAAGGTAAGTTTGCATTTGTTATTCTATAACCTTTTGGATTTTTTCCATTTTTCATTTTCCCAGGAGGAGCCAAGAGAGAGCAGGCCAGCGCCGGTATTAGCGGGGGTCCAGGGGGATATGGGCCCCCCAGCATGGCTGTCGGGTAAGTAAAAACACACTTCTAATAAATGAATATAAAATGGAGTAAGGCACAGGGAGGAGAAAGGATAATATACATATACACCCACACACACATCCATAATAATATTAACAGTAATGAATAATCATAAATTGTAAAGGAGCACACTGCAAATGTAAAGAGCTCATGGATAAAAATGCAGGCGCAACTTTAATAAAACTCTGCACACCTCTATAAATAATACATGCTGATCACACATAAATAGTATATGGAAAAAGGCATAGTTATGAACACACACACACAAAAAAGGGGAAAGTAAAAAATAAGTGCTTGGTAAAATAATGATGAGAAGCATCAATATTAGAAAACCCATTAAAGATAAATAAGTGCAGGGTGATAAAATTGGAATAAGAAAATGGATAAAAAAGCATTAAAGAATATAAGTAATAAATATATAAATCCATGAATAATAAATAAATGAATGAATAAACACAAATGTATAAAATAGAGAATGTCTTGAAAACCATGTAACCATTCAGATTCATACAATCATCCCAGAATTAAAAGCTCCAGCGGACTAAAATAAGATAAATGAATGACAATAAAAGAGGTGGAAAGCCTCCATAAAACCGTGTGCCCATGGAATATGGGTAAGTGCTATAAACATGAGAAATGCATGCAACATCATATATACATATTTGGCCCGACGCCATGCAGGGAACCCCCAAAGGAGGCGACCCAGGACGTCCCAGCGCCCAGGGCCCCGCCCCAGCGTGGCCCCTACTCCCTCATGTTAAGGCCCAAGGGGGTAAGTGTTTTTCATTTTTTGATCCATCTGTGTTCCGCTGCCTTCCTCTGTCTGTCCGACCAGCACGCCTTCATCTCCAGCCCAGTGATGAGTAGTGAGGTGACCGCATGTTGTTGGAAGTGTTGTACGAGGTGAGTGTTGAGTGTGCCTATGTGTATTGTGTAGAAATGTTGTTTGAGTCTAACTAATATGGTGGGTTTGGTTTCTCCAATGTATATATTATGGCAATCTGAGCAGGTGATGGCATATATTATGTTTTTATTGTGTATGGTGATGTTTTGCGGGATAGGGCTGGAGGTGGAGGCGTGCCGGTTCAGGATGACCGCCAGCTGCCTAAAGTGGCCTTGGTGTGGAGAGGGGGCGCTTCTGATTTCCGTGGAGAAGGATATCCTGCAGGATAGGGTTCTTACGGTAGGCCGATATTATTTTGTGGTTTTGGAGTGTGTGATTGTTGTGTTGTGCGCGAGTGAAAGCGTGTTTCAGTTTGGAGTGTATGTGTAAGATGTTTTGTGTGAATGTGTTGATGAGTGGTATGATTTGTGTGTGTGACTGGGGTCCCCGATCAACTCCTCTCCTGATGTCAGGGGTCCCCTCAGGAAACCTGTTGGGGAAGATAACCTGACTCAGGGAACCAGGCCCTCCTAGTGGAAGCCCCGCCTCCACCGGCCCGTGGTGGGGGACGGACGCTGTGTCCGCCCCCCCAGTGTGGGAGGGGGGCCGGTTAAGGTGAGGCGTAGAGGAGGGAAGGTGGTTATGGTTAGGGTTAGGGAGATGGAGGGGGTCCCTAGCAGAGGCCCCAGGTGGGTTAATGGGAGACGCAGTAGGTGACGTACGGTTGTGGTGAGACGTGGTGACCGAGAGCTGGCTAGAATGTACCGCTGTGGATGAAAGATGGTTATGGTGAGACGTAGTGGGTGGTGAGTGGTTGGGATGAGGCGCACGGGGGGGCGGGGGGTTAGGATTAGGGTGGGGGGAGGCGGCGGGTGATTGGCCCCCACTAGCAGAGTCGTGAGACCCCGGTGGTGTGGGGTCCCCTATGGAGGCGTGAGGCACCAGTTCTGCCAGTGTGCTGGACTTGATGGACCACAGAAAGCGCCTTGTGTACCCCCTGGCCCTCAGGACCCGGAAGAGGGTCCTGATGGCCCCGTGCATGTCCGTCTCCTCTGTGCAGAGTCTGTGAAACCGTATGATTTGGGATTTAATTATACCCGCCAATGTGTGCTTGGGGTGGAAACTACTTTTGTGTAGGAGTGCGTGTGTGTCCGTGGGTTTGAAATATACATTTGTGTAAAGGACTGTGTGTGGTGCATTTATGTGTGGGAAGAATACGGTTGTGTCCAGAAAGTCTATGTGTTGTGCGTGTTGTGTGTACTTAACCTTAATTGTGGGATGGTGTGTATTCAGTATGTGTATGAATTGCAGGAAGTGATCTAAACTATGCGGCCAGACCCTGAAGATGTCGTCCAGGAAGCGACAGTACACCTGTGGCAGCAATGGGCATTTCTTTAGAGCAGTATGCTCAAAGTCCGCCATGTAGATGTTGGCATAGCTGGGTGCAAACCTTTTTGCCCATTGCTGTGCCGTGCGTCTGGAGGTAATGCTTGTCATTAAAGACAAAGTCATTCCTGCGCAGGCTGATGGTGAGTAATTCTAACAGGTGACTGTCGGGCCTGTCGGGATCTGGGTGACGCAGGCCAGAATCTATGTCCATGTTGGTGTACAGTGAATCTATATCAATGGTGAATAAAAAGGCATGTGTGGAAACCGGTGTCCTGTTTATTGTCTGGATGAAATGATATGTGTCCTTGATGGAACTGGGGTGTCTGCGGGAGAGGGGACTGAGGTAGTGTTTGATGAACTCAGCTGCTGGCCCCTTATCTATTTTAACTGTGCTAACCAGTTGTCAAATGTGTCTGTTGCAGTTTGTGGTGTCCAGTGTATATTGTCGGTCTGGGTGTGAAATGAGTGGTGGTGAATTTCAAATAATGTGTTGTATTTTAAAGTGATGTATGCATTAAAGTGTTTGAGTGTATCCTGGTGTGATGTGAATAATTGATGATGGGGACATAGATTGTGGCCCGCGGGTATGTTTCTGTGGCTCTACAGTGAAGTGCCTGAAGCTGGCCCACTGCCGTCTCGCGCCCCTGCCCCATGTTGTTGATGCCCAGAGAGAGCACCACAATCTTAGTGTCCAGGTTAATGGGGCTTTTTTGGAGGATCTGTGCAATATGGAAGCAGTTGGCACCGGGATAACTGTCGATTTGGACGTCTATGTGTGTGTGGGGAGGGATCCGACTCAGGTTTGAGTCACCGATGATCACTACGGGTTTGATGGAATCAATAGTCCAATCCCTGACTTTATACCTCGTAGGATCGTGTCTGTTGATGTTGAATGTCGTCTTATTCGGTCGAGGCTTGGGGTCGGTGGTTACACTCGGCCGTCTGCGCTCGGGAGTGAGGGTGCGGGGACTTAAAGTGGCCGAATTAAGAGCGTGGTGGAGTCTCTGCTGTATAATGTGTTGTGAAGGTGTGCTAACGGACTGGCTGGCCAGTGGAGGAGACCTGTTGTTAGAGGTGGCTTCAGATTGGGATTGCTGTGTGGGACATTTCCCTTTGCTTTGACCCATCATCACCTTAGCCACCTGCTTGGGTCTCTCCGCTGTACCTACACCAGTCCGGGTCTGTGGTGGGGCCCGCTGCTTGGATGAGCCTGCAGGACGGGAAACAGAGTGAGTTTGGGGTGGACTGGTGTCTGTGTCTATAGCTTCTATTGAGGAGGAAACTGAAGAGACTATGTGGCTGAGTTGATGTACTTTCAGGTGGGTGTATGTAGGTGCCGGTGGTGCTGTCTCTGGGCTCGTGGTGGGCGAGCGCTGGGACGACAGTGGACTACGGAGTGAGTGGGTGACCGTATTGAGGACCTGGGCCTCTACGTGGACTATTCTGCCAGCCGGGGGCCCAGGCGCCGGGGTGGAGGAGGGTACCTGGGGGGTATTATTACCAGGGGCCTTATTGGGAGTAGTGGGGATGAGGGGTGAAAATCCTCCACAGATAGTATACTATCGGCATCCAGGCCCCCAGTCGGCAAGGCCCTAACCCACGCCTTTGGTTGAGCAGGGGAAGGGGGGGAGGAAAGGGGGGGAGGGGTTGTGACCGGGGTTGGGGGAGGAGGAGATAGAGCTCGTGTCTGTTCCCCCCCGGGAGTTGCCCTCCCGGAGCCATAATTGGCCAGTGGTGTAGGTCTGGCCGTGGGGGGGATCGTCAGTGTGTTAACAAGACGACTCCTCTCCCTGGGTGCTCTGGGGGCCAATCCGGGTGGTGGGCTCCTCATACGGTAGCTGGGGAGTGTGGGACGAGTGTGGGAGATGGTAGGGTGGGGGGGTATAGGGCTGGGGTGGGTAGGGGGAGTGGGCCTGGGGAGTAGGGGGAGGAGGGGAGTGGGGTTGGGTAGGGGGGGCAGGGGGAGGGGGGAGTGGGCAGGGTGGTGGGAGCGTAGGAGAGGGGGAATCTGGCAGGAGGATGGAGGAGGAGGAGGGCGAGTGCGGGGCCTGGGGAGGGGGGGATGGAGGGTGGTGAGAGGGTTAGGGGGTCTAGGAGGTGGTGAGGAGAGATCAGGGACGGCAGTGGTAAGATGTTTGTATGTCTGAGGGAGGGTGGTGGGCCAGAACCGGTGTTTATACCGGGTGCGGGCCCACCTCCTCAAAAGGAAGGCCTGTGGGAAGGAGGGTGGTTAAAACAGTTTGGTAATGTTCATTTAAAATGACCAGCTTCTGCTTCAGCCAGTTGTCCGTGTTCTGCTTGACCCTGTTGGCTGTAGTTGGGTTAGGGCATGCAGGTTTGATGAACTCGGCTAGCTTACCCACCTGTCTGAGCATCCCTGCTGGTGGTGTGTTGGTGGTGATGGCGTGTGAAATGATATTTTGGTGGTGTACTGCTTGTATTATCTTGAAGTATGTTTTAGTGATGTGTGTGAGTGGCGGTGGGCTTTGAATGTTGGGAGCTGGGTGTCTCTGTGTGCGTGCATGTGTTGTGTGCATGTGTGTGTGTGTACGTGTGCGTGGGTGCATGTGTGCGTGCGTGTGTGTGTACATGTCTCCGTCTGGGTGAGACAAGGGCCCAAACCTGGAACCATGGTTAAACATGGTGACCAAAACCAATGTAAAACACCAAGACAAAGAATACCATAAAGCATAAAACCATAAAATAAGTCAAAGCAGCAGCTCTGTAAAATGAAGGTATGAGTAAAAGAGCACAGTGCTGGGGGCAGGGGTCAAGGTGGTGGTGGGGTAAAAAATGAGCTTACCCCAGGTTTGCGGTGGTATGGTGAGGAGAGACCTTTTGTTGTTTGTTCTTGTCCTTTGGTGGCTGGAGATGTGGCTTTTTTGTTGTTCAAATCCAATGTTAGTGTCCCCAAGGGGGTGGGGATCCTCAAAAGGAGCGAGGCCTGTTTGCTGAGGTCCCCGACCGACAGGGAGTGGTTGCTGGAAAGCACTGGAACTGTTTGCATTAAAAGAGGCCACATGTCCTACTTTTTCCCCATAAAAACCCCAGGTAAGCGCTTACCATTAAAACCATGGAGAAAAAAAGCATCAAAGGAAGGAAATAAAAGAAGATAAAACTGGTAGAAAAACAGCTCTGTCTTGGTTAAACAAGTTATAAAATGGTCACCAGTCATAAAAGTGGGTCAAAAAAAACCCTAGGGGGAGGGGGAGGTTAAGGCAGAGAGAAGGGGGGGTTAAGGTAGAGGGGAGGTGAGGGTAGTGGGGAGGTTAAGATTAAGGTAGAGGTAGTTATGGTAGATGGGAGGTTAAGGTAGAGGGAGAGGGTGGAGAGGGGGGTTTAAGGTGAGGGTGGGGGGAGAGGAGAGGTTAGGATTAAGGTAGAGGTTACGGTTAGGGTAGATGAGAGGGGGGAGGTTAGGGTAGGGGGAGGTTAAGGTAGAGGGGGGTAGGGGGGAGAGGGGAAGTTAAGCTGAGGGTAGGAGGAAGAGGGGAGGTGAGGGTAGTGGGGAGGTTAAGATTAAGGTAGAGGTGGTTATGGTTAGGGTATATGGGAGGGGGGAGGTTAAGGTAGAGGGGAGGGGAGGGGGAGGGGGGAGGGTAAGATAAGGGTAGAGGTTAAGTTTAGGGTAGAGGTTAAGGTTAGAGAATATTGTATAATGCTAATATATACGTGTATTAGTCAACTCATTATGGACATTTAACTTACCTCACAACATGCTGAAAAAGCAACACAACAAGGTAGGAGAATTTTCTATTAGAAAACTCCATTAGTATACATTTGAACATTTTTGCACACATTGAAACATTTTGGGGAAGCCTTGTCCATTGTCCAGTCCAATTTTGAAACCAATTAGAGCGGTATATTGTGAAAGCAGCCCATGTATTCAACCATCTCACCCTAACTCTTTCCCTAACACTGAACCCTAACTCCTTGAAGGACAAGGAGCCTCCCACTGTGGGAAGGAAACCTTGATGGAACGCAACATATGGTGACAAAGTCAAGTTGTGTGAGTGTGTAGGCCATGAATCCAGTCCAGCGATGACCTCAGCTCTGATGAAGCGCTGTTTGTTGGTCACTGAAATGTTGCAAATTGTTCACTTTAAGACTGTATTTGTCTAAGCAGTGTCAGGTAATCAATAATGAACACAATATCCATGTTATCTTAGCAGTGGACTACTGACCTGCAGGACTTGAGCTGTTCAGAGATACAGGTGTGAGACAGCTCTGGTGTGTCTGCCCCAGACTCAACACAGTATTTCAACCGCGCCTTACAAAGATGGATGACACATTTTTCTCATTATTCAAAACCATCCAACATTCAGTTCTTCAGCAGACACTCGTATCCAAAGAGACCTAGTGAATTCAGATGCATTACATGTAGTCTGAGAACTTGGGGGTGGAACCCAGTACCATGTGATAGAGAGCCCAACACCCCATCCTGCCCTGTACGAGGACCACCAGTACCACATTCAGCTCTCTCTCCTCAGTGGTTTTCCCTTTAGAGTCGGGTGTCACTCGCCCCACAAGGACGTCCTTCACCAGGCAGGTCCTCCAGCACGGCTCTGCCATCAGCTTCCCTCTGCCACGCCTTCCTGGTGGTAACAAACAGTGCTAGTTGGGACTCAATGTCCGCTCACAACCGGGGAGGTAAAGGTGAGGGTAGAGGGAGTTTAAGATTAAGGTAGAGGAGGTTACGGTTAGAGTAGATGGGAGGGGGGAGGTTAAGGTAGAGGGGGGAAGGGTGAGAGGGGAGGTGAAGGTGAGGGTGGGGGAGAGGAGAGGTTAGGATTAAGTTAGAGGTTACGGTTAGGGTAGATGGGAGGGGGGAGGGGAGGTTAAGGTAGAGGGGGTAGGGGAGAGAGGGGAGGTTAGTATGAGGGTGGGGGGAGGTTAAGATTATTAAGGTAGAGGTTACGGTTAGAGTAGATGGGAAGGTTAGGGTAGGGGAAGGTTAGGGTAGGGGGAGGTTAAGGTAAGGGTAGATGGGAGGGGGAGGTTAAGGTAGAGGGGTTAGGGGGGAGAGGGGAGGTCAAGGTGAGGGTGGGGAGAGAGGAGAGGTTAAGATTAAGGTAGAGGAGGTTACGGTTAGTGTAGATGGGAGGGGGGAGGTTAGAGTAAGGGGAGGGGGAGGTTAAGGCAGAGAGAAGGGGGGGTTAAGGTAGAGGGGTGGGGGGGTTAAGGTAGAGGGGAGGGGGGAGGTTAAAGCAGAGAGAAGGGGGGTTAAGGTAGAGGGGAGGGGAGGTTAAGGTAAGGGTAGAGGTTAAGTTTAGGGTAGAGGTTAAGGTTAGAGAATATTGTATAATGCTAATATATACGTGTATTAGTCAACTCATTATGGACATTTAACTTACCTCACAACATGCTGAAAAAGCAACACAACAAGGTAGGAGAAGTTTCTATTAGAAAACTCCATTAGTATACATTTGAACATTTTTGCACACATTGAAACATTTTGGGGAAGCCTTGTCCATTGTCCAGTCTAATTTTGAAACCAATTAGAGCGGTATATTGTGAAAGCAGCCCATGTATTCAACCATCTCACCCTAACTCTTTCCCTAACACTGAACCCTAACTCCTTGAAGGACAAGGAGCCTCCCACTGTGGGAAGGAAACCTTGATGGAACACAACATATGGTGACAAAGTCAAGTTGTGTGAGTGTGTAGGCCATGAATCCAGTCCAGCGATGACCTCAGCTCTGATGAAGCGCTGTTTGTTGGTCACTGAAATGTTGCAAATTGTTCACTTTAAGACTGTATTTGTCTAAGCAGTGTCAGGTAATCAATAATGAACACAATATCCATGTTATCTTAGCAGTGGACTACTGACCTGCAGGACTTGAGCTGTTCAGAGATACAGGTGTGATACAGCTGTGGTGTGTCTGCCCCAGACTCAACACAGTATTTCAACCGCGCCTTACAAAGATGGATGACACATTTTTCTCATTATTCAAAAGGATCCAACATTCAGTTATTCAGCAGACACTCGTATCCAAAGAGACCTAGTGAATTCAGATGCATTACATGTAGTCTGAGAACTTGGGGGTGGAACCCAGTACCATGTGATAGAGAGCCCAACACCCCATCCTGCCCTGTACGAGGACCACCAGTACCACATTCAGCTCTCTCTCCTCAGTGGTTTTCCCTTTAGAGTCGGGTGTCACTCGCCCCACAAGGACGTCCTTCACCAGGCAGGTCCTCCAGCACGGCTCTGCCATCAGCTTCCCTCTGCCACGCCTTCCTGGTGGTAACAAACAGTGCTAGTTGGGACTCAATGTCCGCTCACAACCGGGGAGGTAAAGGTGAGGGTAGAGGGGAGTTTAAGATTAAGGTAGAGGAGGTTACGGTTAAGGTAGATGGGAGGGGGGAGGTTAAGGTAGAGGGGGGAAGGGTGAGAGGGGAGGTGAAGGTGAGGGTAGAGGGGAGTTAAGATTAAGGTAGAGGAGGGTAGGTATATGGGAGGGGAAGGTAGGGAGGGGAGGTTAAGGTAGAGGGCGGTTAGGGTAGATGGGAGGGGGGAGGTTAGGGTAGGGGGAGGTTAAGGTAGAGGGGGGAGAGGGGAGAGGGGAAGTTAAGCTGAGGGTAGGAGGAAGAGGGGAGGTCAGGGTAGGGGGAGGGGGAGGTTAAGGCAGAGAGAAGGGGGGGGTTAAGGGAGGGGGAGTTAAGGTAAGGGTAGAGGGGGAGGGGGAGGTTAAAGCAGAGAGAAGGGGGGGTTAAGGTACAGGGGAGGGGGAGGTTAAGGTACAGGGGAGGGGGGAGGTTAAGGTAAGGGTAGAGGTTAAGTTTAGGGTAGAGGTTAAGGTTAGAGAATATTGTATAATGCTAATATATACGTGTATTAGTCAACTCATTATGGACATTTAACTTACCTCACAACATGCTGAAAAAGCAACACAACAAGGTAGGAGAATTTTCTATTAGAAAACTCCATTAGTATACATTTGAACATTTTTGCACACATTGAAACATTTTGGGGAAGCCTTGTCCATTGTCCAGTCCAATTTTGAAACCAATTAGAGCGGTATATTGTGAAAGCAGCCCATGTATTCAACCATCTCACCCTAACTCTTTCCCTAACACTGAACCCTAACTCCTTGAAGGACAAGGAGCCTCCCACTGTGGGAAGGAAACCTTGATGGAACGCAACATATGGTGACAAAGTCAAGTTCAATTAGTTTAATTCAAGAGCATACCTCTGGTCACATGACATGCAGAACACACTGTTTACCTTCCAAAGTCCTCAGCAGTCACATGGCAGTCCTCCACGCTGATCCTGGTGGGTCATCTGGGTCATCTAGTCACAACTCAATCAGGATATGAACAAAAGCCGTCTCCAACCTCATTTATCATTTATTAAATAAAAAAATACAACTTTTAGAGCTTAGTGAGAAAGTAGAGCAGACCCTACAGCAGTCACATTTAGAACAAAACTGAGTCGAAATAAATCCTCTTATCTCATAGCGCCATTAACCCAGGGAATGCTTTCTCAAAATCATTTGGATTAGAAGGGATGGCTGCAGTGACAGCTTTAGGACTAGTTGAGTAACTGTTGTGGAAATATTAAATCCTAACTATAATATACAATTATATACTAATTATATAAACCTTGTTTATATAACTACTAGTCAACTGAAAATGAATTTGTATACATTCTCCTTGGACCTAGAGATCCCTCCCTTCCTTTCTCTAATTGAAAGGTGTTAAGCTAGTTTCCATTTGCATTGCCACTGTAGCCATGAAGTCTGATACTGAGGCCATGCCAATCTACTTCTTTGTTGTGTAGATTCCTTTAACTGTCCTGCAGCCTTGTGGACATGTCCACTTCACCCATAGTGTCTCTCCCACCATGACTGACTTCAGCCATGGCCAGTCCTAAAGTCTCCACCATGGTCACTCCCCCTCACCTTTGTACTTCCTGCCCACCATGTGATATAAGAATCATGTGCACCCATTGTCTCATTGAATGGATGCTTGGTAGCTTTGCTGCCTGCATCTTCCCATGATCATGCTCCAAAATTATATCAAATATTTTGCTGTCAACAAGTGTCTATAAAGACGTTTTTCTTCATCAGTGGCTAGCTTAGTAGTAGCAGTAGTACTCTATTCCATTGAGGTGGAAGTGATAATCACTTTAGAGACGGGTGTCCTTACCCCCACGAGGGAAGTCCTTCACCAGGCAGGTCCTCCAGCCATCAGCTCCCCTCCGCCACCGAGTCCTGGTCTGGCAACAAACAGCAGTGGTTTAGTCTCAACGTCTGGTAACTACAGCATTATCTGGTCTGGTAACCAACAGTGGTAGTTTGTCTGGTAACTACAGCATTATCTGGTCTGGTAACCAACAGTGGTAGTTTGTCTGGTAACTACAGCATTATTTAGTCTGGTAACCAACAGTGGTAGTTTGTCTGATAACTACAGCATTATCTGGTCTGGTAACCAACAGTGGTAGTTTGTCTGGTAACTACAGCATTATCTGGTCTGGTAACCAACAGTGGTAGTTTGTCTGGTAACTACAGCATTATCTGGTCTGGTAACCAACAGTGGTAGTTTGTCTGGTAACTACAGCATTATCTGGTCTGGTAACCAACAGTGGTAGTTTGTCTGGTAACTACAGCATTATTTAGTCTGGTAACTACAGCATTATCTGGTCTGGTAACCAACAGTGGTAGTTTGTCTGGTAACTACAGCATTATCTGGTCTGGTAACCAACAGTGGTAGTTTGTCTGGTAACTACAGCATTATTTAGTCTGGTAACCAACAGTGGTAGTTTGTCTGGTAACAAATAGCATTATTTAGTCTGGTAACCAACAGTGGTAGTTTGTCTGGTAACAAATAGCGGTAGTTTGTCTGGTAACAAACACAGCAGTAGTTTGTCTGGTAACACAAGCAGTGGTTTGAATGGTGTGGTAACGTTGGTCGTTTGCAGTCATGTCTGAATGGAAGCAATGCAGTTTATGCAAACTTCCCAGTAATACTTCCTCCAGATGCACAGCTCCAGCATCAGCTCTCCTCAGCCAAGGATTCCTGGTCCGCTAACAAACACAGTGGTAGTAGTTGAGCCATTTATTCTTTGGACGCCTCGTTTAAATCATTCTGAACCAAAGTGCTGGCTTGAGTGTAAAAGAGGAATGGAAGATTCATTTGATATTTTAAACTTGCACTAAGAAACATGCACACTCTTGTTATTCAGGAAAACAGTCAAACATTGTGTGAATTCAACAGGTTGTCAAATGACGTAGAAAAAAGGTTGAGGTTGGTATTAACCTTCCAAAGACTTAAGCAGTCACATCGTAGGCCTCGTGTTGTTCCTGGTCATCAGCTTCATCTATTCACAATCCACTTTAAATCAGTATACAAATAAAAACCGTCTCCCACCTCAGCCGACAGACTCACTATCATTTGTTCAAATAAACCATACAACTTGTAGAACTTGTGCAGCAGTAGCACAGACTCTGTAGCCTTCACATTTAGGGGTTAGAGAGTCTAAATAAAACGTATTAACCCAGGGACTGTTTTCTCTAAATCAGCCACCATAAGTGATGGCTGCCCTAACAGATTTAAGAACAAAAACACTTCAGTAGCAGTGAGTGTGATAATCACTTTAGAGCTGGGCTTCATTCGCCCCGACCGGGACGTCCTTCGTCAGGCAGGACCTCCAGCACGGCTCCACCATCAGCTCCCCTCCGCCACGGCGTCCCGGTCTGCTATCAAACAGCGCTAGCTGGGTCTAACATCTGCTAACAAACCTGGGGATGGAAAACATTTGCAAAGGGGTAGCGAATATCCAACTTCCTTAAGTTTCCAAGTTGACTTATTGAGAAATGTATAACTGTGAAATTAACTGAGAAATGTGTAACTATGGTAGTAGTAGTAGCAGCAATAGGAGCAAAAATAGCTCACGTGACTTAGATGACCCAAAATATTACCTCAAATCACAGCTTAGGAAGAATTCACAGTGAAAATTCACAAACTAAAAACTAATAAATCTCCCTCTACAATCGTTTACAAAAACTAAAAAGAACCTCCGGGCATTTAGCGTTTCAGAACAGCTTGGTGATGGTTACCCTCTGGTCCTCAGCCTCCGGTCCACCCTGGTGCCTCATGCCTGGTCCTCAGCCTCCGGTCCACCCTGGTGCCCCATGCCTGGTCCTCAGCCTCTCCACCCTGGTGCCCCATGCCTGGTCCAGGGGATCTTGGTTACCCTCTGGTCCACCCTGGTGCCCATGCCTGGTCCAGGGGATCTGGTTACCCTCTGGTCCTCAGGCCTCCGGACCACCCTGGTGCCCCATGCCTGGGTCCAGAGGATCTGGTTACCCTCTGGTCCACCCTGGTGCCCCATGCCTGGTCTCAGGGGATCTGGTTACCCTCTGGTCCACCCTGGTGCCCCATGCCTGGTCCAGGGGATCTGGTTACCCTCTGGGTCCACCCTGGTGCCCCATTGCCTGGTCCAGGGGATCTGGTTACCCTCCGGTCCACCCTGGTGCCCCATGCCTGGTCCAGGGGATCTGGTTACCCTCTGGTCCACCCTGGTGCCCCATGCCTGGTCCAGGGGATCTGGTTACTGAACCAATCACAATCAAGCATATTCACATCCAATAGAAATCATTGTAACTCCATAATCATTAACAGTGATGTCAACACACGGTAACAAATATATTCTATGAATATCACAACAGCAAGTTCAATTACACTATGGAATGCCACTAACACTAGTGAGCCTGGTTCAACGCTTCCTCGACCACATCTACCTCCCGACCACTCTGCATAGATCACTTTGAGAAGGTCATATAACGTTACAGAAAAGAATGGGTAAATACGGTAGGTATCAATGTGAAACCGTCCATATCAACGCTCACCTGCGTGGTTGGATTGACATCTTGTGCGTCATACAGGTTCAGGATAGCAAGGACTGGAGCTGCCCCCACTGTTAACACAAAACAATCATCCATTTAATACAAGACATCACACACTGGAATCACATGGGAACAACAATTACCAAACACAGGAAGTGATGCAGCAATTTATAAATCCTTTCCTATAAAAACATGTCCTGCCTCATTTTCCAAGTCAATGAGTGTACGCAAAATATGTAGTATGTCTGAATGTGTCACTACTCTTCAATGAGCTTTACATCATGGCCTCACCAAGAATAAACTGAAAACCAAGACAATAGTCAGGGTGCTTAAGAGGAACAACTGTTCTTAGTTTGCTTATGTTATGTGGGATTTAATCTACAGCCGCAGTTTTATGGTAGCATTTGTGCAACAATTAAACTTATTTGACTCTTCTGAACAGCTATTCCATTAGTTTTTACACAAATAAGCACGTTTACATTGAACCCTTCCTTTTATTTCTGAAGTCTAGTAGAGACAACACAGAGAAGACAGAATTTATTCAGCCCAAGCACTGAAACTGAAAGTGCATTGACCTCACCGTTATGGAGTCCTTTTTAGCCCAGTGGGGAGACCGCAGCGAGGGATGGAGCTGGGTGTGGAGGCAGACACCTTGTGACACAAACTACAGTTACAATTTCAGCTCTGTAGGGTTAGGGTGAGGGTTTAACTGGGCCAATCACAGCCCAGATATTTAAAACACTAGCAGTATCAATAGTAATATAATAGTAAAATGATACTTAGCCATATTCAGCTGCTGGCTTGTTGTAGATCAAAGGAGCCGCACTATGGAAATGCCAAATTGTAATTAAAATGTTGCAGCCTTAAACGATCTCTGCATCATATACGCGACTCGAAAATGTTTACGCAACAACACAGTGTCAGTTGTAGAGAGCAATTATCAAAGTAGTTTTGCGGGATTTTATAAAAATGTTATGTTTCATTATGAGTGGCACTACCTAAAGCACAATAAAGTGATCAAATATTGCAGATGGTTACTGATAGAAATAGGGAACCGCCAGATGACCTAATTAGGTACGCTTGTTAGTGATGAGGTTACGCAAATGTCAATCCTAATCATACTGCCAGATGCCCTACCAGGTGAATCAACATCCACAACTCATACAGTACTGCAGCATTAGAGGTTCACAAACTGCATATTTCTAACTACTAACCTTGGCAGAAAGCCCAAAACAGTCATACTGGAATCCTAACGTTCCAGTACAAACCAGCAATACATAACCAGCACCTCACCTTGAGCTGAACGACGATGAAGATCTTGTGGTCCTTTGATCATCTTCGCATTTCAAAATACAGCCAACAGACTTACCTTGAGGCGATCTAGTAGTTTGATGCTGTTGGTATATGTACAAATAATTTTGACTAAACAGTTCCCCCATCTAACTAATTAACTACTACCAATAAACAAGGTTCACCAGCGTACAAAAAAACAAACTGATCTGATGCTTTTTGTCCACTTCCTTGCTACTCTCAAAAACATTGCATTCAAATTGCATGAGTGTTGCCTTATTGATCTGGGTGTGGTCTGAGTGGCCCGAGATGCATGCTAGGACACTGTGCTATCTTAAGTCTACAGTTCTGTAGATGTTCCCCCTCAGAAATAACCAAGTGTTCATAAGGCTGTCGTCACATCAGTTACATGAACAGGAACATCCGTCAGGACCGTGACAGGGACTGCCCAAGGAGAAATGCCAAGGGTAGGATGTGAGGGCTCGAACACTTAGCGACTAGAATACAACCTAACTCTTACAGTAGAGAACCATTGAGCACATTTCAATGTTCCTCTTCATAGATCTTGAAGCCCCAGTTAGGGTTTCTTTACGTCCACATCTGAAGAACAACACACCTGCAGCTTGAAGAGGACCCTAGTTGGGATGTTTCCAAGATGGTTTCTGATTCAAGGGGACCCATCTCCCAGGTCCAGCTAGCCTCGTCCAATACATTACAATTCAGCCAGCGAAAGACTTGCGTCTCAGCACAGGAGTACAGAAGATCCACAGGTCATGGCAGCCATCGATCATGTCGGGGGTAGGAAGGGCAGCCACGTCGCAGACTGTCAAGCTTGAATAACCATTTACAAAAATGTTCTGGTACATTTTCATCTTCTCAGTTGGTTTCCTGTCCATTCTGTCCATTCAGAATGCCATTAGTCCATCATCCATTGTTCCTAGTATCCATTGTTCCTTTCCATTGTTTGCATAATTCAGTCACACTGCAATCCAATCTGCATGACACTCAAGTCATCCTATCCAGTGTGTAGGAGGTGGAATAGAAAGCCAGATGCTGGATCGCTCCAGGCTCTTGATGTATACTGGATTGCAAAGGCAAATCGTTGATTTGGGCCACAGACTTAAGTCATCCAGAAACGTCGTCCCAAAAGATACTCAAGGATGTTTTAAATGGAGTAGCGTCGTACTGTAGCTGAAAATTCTAAAGATAAAAATGTAGCGATAAAATACACCACAACATTAAACCAACCTGTTAAAATCTTCAGGGGTCAGCCCACATCCCATGTCAAGACGCTCACACATAGTATGCTATGTCAGGTCGATCCCTGGCCATCCTTACATGTAATACCCCTATGCCAGGTCAAACACTGGCCACGCTCACATGAAGTACCCTATGCCAGGTCAAACACTGGCCACACTCACATGAAGTACCTATGCCAGGTCAAAGCTGGCCACACTCACATGAAGTACCTATGCCAGGTCAAACACTGGCCACGCTCACATGAAGTACCTATGCCAGGTCACTGGCCACACTCACATGAAGTACCTATGCCAGGTTGAAAGCTGGCCACTCACATGAAGTACCTATGCCAGGTTGAAAGCTGGCCACGCTCACATGAAGTACCTATGCCAGGTTGAAAGCTGGCCACGCTCACATGAAGTACCTATGCCAGGTCGACAGCTGGCCACACTCACACATTAAGTATCCCATGCCAAGTTAAACCATGGCCACGCTCACACCGTTTATTCTATGCTAGGTTGAAGCCCGGCCACACTTTCATGTAGTAAGAACCCCATGCCAGGTCAGCCTCTGGCCCGGCTCACACATGTATGAAAAAATACAAATTAAAGAATTAAACAAACAATTACCATACTTACCAAACCAGGTAACAAAGTAAGATAAGCGGAAGCAGAAGGAGAACCCAGTGGTAGGTTGGTAGGTCTTAAACAGAAGGACAGACCAGTGGTGGGTTGGTAGGTCTTGAGCAGAAGGAGAACCCAGTGGTGGGTTGGTAGGTCTTGAGCAGAAGGACAGACCAGTGGTGGGTTGGTAGGTCTTGAGCAGAAGGAGAACCCAGTGGTGGGTTGGTAGGTCTTGAGCAGAAGGAGAACCCAGTGGTGGGTTGGTAGGTCTTGAGCAGAAGGAGAACCCAGTGGTGGGTTGGTAGGTCTTGAGCAGAAGGAGAACCCAGTGGTGGGGTAGTAGGTCTTGAACAGCAGGATCCTCATCATCCCATCTTGGGAGCAGGCCGATGAGCCCCCTACTGGCTCAGACACGAGCCTTTCTCAGGCTGAACTGCAGAGTAATGGGCGAGGCCAGCTGGCCCTGGAAGATGGGTCCCCTCAAATCAGCAACCATCCTGGAAAGATCCCAACAAGATCCCTTTCTGAACTGCAGTTGTGCTCTCCTCCAGCTGGGGAGGTAGAGAAACCGTCGCCACGGCTTCAAGATGTATGGAAGAGAACGTTGCAATGTGCTCAATGGTTCTCTCCTGTAAGATCTAGGTTGTGTTCTAGTTGCTAAGGGGACGAGCCCTCACACCTTGCCCCTGGCGTTTCTCCTCAGGGGAGACCCTGTCACTATCTTGAAGACATTCTAATTCACGTAACTGACGTTACGAGGGCCCCTTAAACACTTGGCTTCTCCCGAGGGGGCACATCTACAGAGCTGTAGATGTCAGACAGCACATTACCCTAGCATGCATCTCTGATCACTCAAACCATATACCCCCATCATTAAGACAAAACACATGTGAGAGAGGGGGGCATGAGAGAGGGGACAGAGAGAGGGGCATGAGAGAGGGAAGTGAGAGGGGGGGACTGAGAGGGGGGGAGAGAGAGGGGACTGAGAGAGAGGGGGACAGAGAGAGAGGGACAGAGAGAGGGGAGAGAGAGAGGGGGGCCTGAGAGAGAGGGGGGAGAGAGAGAGAGAGGGAGAGGGAGAGAGAGAGAGAGGGGGAGAGAGAGGGGAGAGAGGGGGGAGGGGAGAGAGAGAGGGGGGGAGAGAGAGAGAGAGGGGGGGGGGAGAGAGAGGGGGCATGAGAGAGAGAGGGGGGGGAGAGGGGAGAGAGAGAGAGAGGGAGAGAGAGGGGAGAGAGAGAGGAGAGAGGGGAGAGAGAGGGGGAGATGAGGGGGGGGAGAGAGAGAGAGGGGACTGAGAGAGAGGGGGGAGAGAGAGAGGAGAGAGGGGAGAGAGAGGGGGAGAGGGGGGGAGAGGGAGGAGAGAGAGGGGGACTGAGAGAGAGGGGGACTGAGAGAGAGAGGGACTGAGAGAGAGGGGGGGGAGAGAGAGAGGGGGGGAGAGAGGGGGGGAGAGGGGGGAGGGAGGGACTGAGGAGAGGGGGGATTAGAGAGAGAGAGGGAGGGACTGAGAGAGGGGAGGTGAGAGGGGGGACTGAGAGAGGGAGGGGAGAGAGAGAGAGGGGGAGAGAGGGGGAGAGAGAGGGGGAGTGGGAGAGGGGGAGAGGGGGGGGAGAGGGGGGGGGAGAAGAAGAGAGAGGGGAGAGAGAGGGGGGGAGGAGAGAGAGGGAGAGAGGGGGAGAGAGGGGGGGAGAGAGAGTGGGAGAGAGAGGGGGGGAGAGGGAGAGAGAGAGGGGGACTGAGAGAGAGAGGGGGGAGAGAGGGGGAAGATGAGAGAGGAGGACTGAGAGAGAGAGAGGAGGAGAGAGAGGGGGGGACTGAGAGAGGGGGACATGAGAGAGAGGGGGAGGGAGAGGGAGAGGGGAGGGGCTGAGAGAGAGGGGGGACAGAGAGAGAGGGGCCTGGGAGAGAGGGGGAGGGGGAGAGAGGGGGGGGGGAGAGAGGGGGGAGGGAGGGAGGGGGAGAGGGGGGAAGAGAGAGAGGTAGAAAGAGGAGAGGGGTTGAGACATAGGGAGGGGAGGAGAGAGGGGAGAGAGGGGGGGATGTGAAGGGACAGAGAGGAGGGGGGGGGGAGGAGAGAGGGAGGGGAGAGAGGGATGAGATGGGAGAGAGGGGGGACGACAGAGAGAGTGGGAGGGGGATAGGGGGGGGGGGAGAGAGAGGGGACTGGAGAGAGAGAGGGGGGCAGGAGAGAGAGGGGGAGAGAGGGGGAGGGGGGGACTCATGGAGCAATGAAGAAGGGGGGGACTGAGAGAGAGGGGGAAGATTGGGAGGACTGAGACTGGGGGGGGGGATGAGAGAGGGGAGGGGGAGAAGAGGGGAAAGAGGAGAGAACTGAGAGAGGGGGTGAGAGGAGAGGGGGGGGGAGAGAGGGGACTGAGGAGAGGGGGGAGAGAGAGAGAGAGAGGGGACTGAGAGAGAGGGGGGAGAGAGGGGGGGGGACTGGGGGGGAGAGAGGGGGGACTGAGAGAGTGGGGGAGAGAGAGAGAGAGAGAGGGGGGGGGGGAGAGAGGGCGTGAGAGAGGGGGGGAAGAGAGAGGGAGAAAGAGAGGGGGGAGAGAGAGGGGGGGGACTGAGAGAGGGGGGGGAGGAGAGAGGGGCTGAAGAGGGGGGGAGAGAGAGGGGGGGGGGGGGGGGGGGGATGAGAGGAGAGGGGACTGAGAGGGGGGAGAAAAGAGAGGGGGCATGAGAGAGGGAGAGAGAGAGGGAGGGAGAGAGGGGGGAGAGAGGGAGAGAGAGGGGAGAGAGGGGGAAGAGAGAGGACTGAGAGAGAGGGGAGGAGGAGAGAGAGAAGAGAGAGAGGGGCATGAAGAGAGAGAGACTGAGAGAGGGGCCTGAGAGATGAGAGAGATGAGAGAGAGGGCATGAGAGAGAGAGAGGGGGGGGGGGGCATGGGGGGGGGGGGGGGGGCGTGAGGGGGGGAGGCAGGGCGAGAGAGCCTCAACCAACCAGGAGGCCAAAATGAGGCCTCAGCATAAAAGGAAAAATCAGGACTTACAGTTTGCAGTTTCTTCTTCATGATTCAGTTGTGATACTCACAGAATCTCCATTTCTTGTTCTTGACCTGTGAAGGAGTGCAACAAGCAGATTAGTTTTAGAGCTCAAATGAACCACTGAACACAGTGGCAAAGTTGCTTCCTGTTCAATTAATTATTCATGCATTCCTTTCCCCAATCTTGGGCACTTGTCTACTTCCATATTTGTAGAGCGACCAATGTATTACAAGTTTTAAAACCCAGTTCTTTATTATTAAGCTTTTGATATTTTTAATAATTTGTAAGATACATTCACCTTTTTACAGTGGAAGTCAGTGGGCTTCAATCTAACAACTCAAACTACTTTCACCTGTAGAAACTATTACAATTAATATTTTTTTTACTTTATTGCAAAAAGGTGCAGTTGGAACAGACTTGCAGATATAGTTTTATCTATATCTCTATCCAAGTGTTTTCATTAGCGAATAATCCAATTAAAAAAGCAAGTTGCTTAAGAAGAAGCAACTAATAGTGATAGATATCTATCCATCTATATCTATATATTTAAATATCTATACATCTATATATCTGTACCTCTATCGCTATCTATCCATCTCTATAGCTATAGATATCTATATCTATACCTCTATCTTTCCATCTCTCTATAGCTATATAGATATCTATATATCTATCTCTATATCTATCTATATCTATAACTCTATCGCTATCTATCCATCTCTCTATAGCTATATATAGATATAGATATCTATATATGTATCTCTATACCTCTATCGCTATCTATCCATCTCTCTAAAGCTATATCTATATATCTATCTGTATACCTCTATAGCTATATCTATAGATATCTATATCTATACCTCTATCGCTATCTATCCATCTCTCTATAGCTATATATAGATATCTATATATCGATCTCTATATATCTACCGCTATATCTATCTATATCTATACCTCTATCGCTATCTATCCATCTCTCTATAGCTATATTTATAGATATCTATATAACTATGTCTATTGACGTTTGTATCAAGAAACGTCAGCCCGTCATCATCATCGTGCCACCACAGAGACAAATCAACCGCTTAGCTTCAGCCACTCAACGGGCTATGGCCCGGTGGAACAAAACCAATGAAGCCATCCCGACACACTGTTTATTAGTCCTTTACTCAGTCAACGCAGAAAAGAGGAAACAGCGCCCCCCGGTGTCACACATTACAATGGCTAACAGAACAGGGCCAAACACCGCCATTGTGTGACGTCATTTCCCCGCCTACTACTTGTGATGGCGGCCAATTGAAAGTGAATGAGGTCTGGAGCTTCTAGAAGCGCTAGGCTAACCATGACAGTCACGTTTATTTCAATATAGCAATAGGCCTATGACTTGTAACAATACTCATTTAAAACACTTTACGTCCCGTTACATCCACAACTAACATTATTTAACATATCAAGTAGGCCTAGTAGAAAAACAAATGTTCCTC